>ML975353.1:0-101071 GCA_010015605.1 Decorospora gaudefroyi
GCCCCACACCACCAGATGTGAGAACAAAAGATTCTGGTAACGGAAAACGGGCCCCTTGTTCAAAACAATCGGAGGCTCAGTTTACACGTCAGGCTCCCCAAAATGGGGCGCCCGCTTTTTTGGCACTTTTTTCTCGTGGTGTCCTTGTTTTTTTCTCAGTGATGTCAGTGGATGCTACACTAGTGATGGCTCTTTGTCACGGGAGCCCATTGGTGATCGGTGGAATCCACAACGTAACATATCCTGGAACATACCCCAAGGTCATGCGAGAATCGTGATTTGGGTGTTTCATGGGTTCTACGACGAAGGCCGTGGGAGCATAGGAGGGCATTAGTCCGTTCCAAGTGAACCCCTCATTTCAACATCAACATCAATTCATTTACACGGAAAGGCTGCTCCCCAAGCCCAGGTATACAAAACTGCATATACGACAAAACTCACGCAGGCGCAGCGGCGCCTTCAGCGTTCTCCCCATTATTACCTCCCCCAGTCAAGTTCGACATGAACTCTTGGTATCGGAATACCTCCCCTCTACCCAAGCGCTTTCCACCTTTGCCAAACGCTCTTCGCCCGCTGAAACCTTCAACGACCATGTCAATCTCCCGCTCCGTCAACTTCTTCTCCCCGGGCTCTGGCGTAGTGTGCAGCAAAGCGTCCTTCAGCTCCGACAGATCAATCTGCCCATCGTCTCCATCATCGAACGCCTCAAATGCCGCACTCAACTCGTTCTGTTGTGACAGGTTGCCCAGTAGGTCAGACAATGTCGTCAGGTACGTGGCTAGATTGATCGATTGCGCGCCATTGAAATATGCAGAGAGCTGGGATGGCGTAGCTGAGAGCCCGAGTTGAGATAGTATATCCGCCACATCCGCCGAGTTGACGTGCCCGTCGTCGTCGCGATCCATGACACTGAAGGACTCGCGCATGCTATGTAGAAGAGGCGGCGGTAGTTTGGAGAGGGCGTCGCTCGAGGCCATTCGCTGCATGGGTGCTGGTCGCGCTGCTAAGCGCTCCACGGGCTTCTCAGCCGGACTGGGATTCTCGACAGGGGGTGATGGTTTTCGAATGGAGAGAGGTGGTGGTGTATCGTCCCTGCCAGCACCGTCGAATTTGGCGGCGATGGAGGCCGTGTTCAGAGGGCGCACGGTATTTTGTGTCGACGAAGATACGTGGCGTGTCGGCGATATGTTCCGCGTGGGAGAGCTAGGCGGCTCTGGCGTGTTCGTTCTGCCTCTTGTGCTTAGCCATGACGGCGGGTTCTGCGAGGCGTTGCTGGCTGTGGACTGGCGGAGGTTTGCTTGCGACGGCGTTGTTGGCGTCTCTTTCGGCTTTAGGGGGGAGCTGCTGGGCGTTGTGGGCCGTAGGGTAGATGGCGAACTCTCCCTGATGGAGCCCGGCCTTCGGAAGGGCGACTGGCGCGGGCTATTGAAAGAGAGTGGGGAGGGCTTGTAGGGCGTGGGTGTGGTAGACTGCATGGTTTAGTGGTTTGACAGGGAGGTTATCGATTGAGGGTACAGGACATACCATTACGGCGCTGGTAGGTGTGCGATGATGACTGCAGGCGTGTTTGTGTTGACGTCGGGGTCGCGCCTTCCCGACCCCAGCAACGGCCACGTCGTGAGTCATGTAGCCTTGCACGGGTCGTGTCACTTGACAGTGTAACAGTGTCGGAACAGGTGCAAAGCTGTGGCTGCATCCTTCCCCTGGCGGGGTCTAGCGCTGGCTCCCGCAGATCCATAATGCTAACATCGGCGGGACCGTACAGCAGATGCAGATGGACAATCTCATGGCAGAAGTCGTGGGTCAGCGGCCGAACGGTCCTAATGCCGCACAGCCTGTTTCCCTGCAGCGCCAGCCCTCCTTTTCCTCCTTCCCTCCGTCCCGGTCGCCGTCTACAATATCCCGCAATGGCAAGAAAGCCCGCTCTCCGCAGCCGCCTATGCTCCGGGAAGGGGACGACGAAGACTCGATACAGTCTTCACGCGACTCTTCCCGCCAGTCGTTTCTAGACCCACAACCGCGAACACGAATGAGACTCCGGTCACAATACCCGGCAGATGCCATCGAGAACCATGTCGAGTACATACTGGTAGCGTCCTTCGACATTGACCGCGGCTCGATTATGGAACACCAGTATCCCGCGGCTATCAGCGGAGACGAGACGATGCTGGCAGAGCTCATGTTGCCGGACCAAGCACACGTTCGCAGCCAGGACTGGACCATCTTCTTCCTGCACAAGGACACTACAGCCGAGGAGGAGGAGCGGGAAGCAAGGAGAGAGCGCAGGCGGAGAAGAAGACGGCGAAAAGACGGGTTGGACGAGGACGGCACTACCGCCGGTGCTGAAGAGCAGGACGAGGAGGGCTATGACGAGGAAGGGGATGATGACACCGAGAGCGAAGGGGAGCCAGATCCCGACGGACCCCCCTTAGTCTACGTCTTGAATCTGGTGAACACAAAGCAGGACAACACAGTGAAACGGTACGTTTACCACTACCATATGTGTCCCTGAAACTGACCCAACCAGTGGTGCCATCGTCAAGGCCATGGCGATATGCACGCGACACTCCTTCCTGCACATATATAAACCACTGTTACTGCTGGCTCTCGAAGAGTACTTCCGCGCCCCTGTCCTAGACACACTAGCCTCTCTCTACAATGCTCTCAACGCTATGGATCTATCACTCCTTCCGAAACTCTCGTCCCTCGAGAATTTCGTGCTGGGCGCGAGCGATGCCAAAGACATGTTCATTGAGAAGTTCGAGCTGATGGTTAGGCAACGCAAGAAGATTGACGCCGCACAACGGCGGACAGAGACTTTGTCTGATTCGCACTCTAAGAAAAAAACATATGCTATTCCTCGAGATACCCACGAGTTTGAGTCCAAGATCAACTACAACGGTATACCAGTTCCGGTCAAAGTACCCACCGCCGTCAGCCCGGAGACCGTCGGCGACTTCTCCCTTATCAAACTCATTCAGACTTTCTCTACTCCACATGCGACACAACCACAGCCGTTTGCTTTACATCCGCATCTTACGACGAGCGGTGCCTTCACCCATCCTATCATCGTACTCGTCAATGCTCTTCTCACCCAGAAGCGCATCATATTCATCGGACATAACCGTCCTTCAGGCGAAGTCGCCGAGGCTGTGCTGGCCGCGTGTGCTCTGGCGTCTGGTGGCGTCCTCCGTGGCTTCGTCCGACATGCGTTTCCTTATACTGATCTTACCAAGGTGGACGACCTGCTCAAGGTACCTGGTTTCATTGCGGGCGTTACCAATCCGGCCTTCTCATACAAACCGGAATGGTGGGACGTACTGTGCGACCTTCCCACTGGACGCATGAAGATCAGTAACCGCATAGAAGCTGCGTCGCCAACAGAGGGGTCGTTGTTCTTTCAGCAACAAGGCTTGCCGTTCAATGGACTAGGTGGCCCCCCTTCCTTCGATAGCAAAGGTGGCATAGATCCGACTGGTGACAATCAGTTCATGGACGCTCTACTCCAGAGCATCGCCAATCGCCATGGCGAAAACGCCATCCGAGCGAAATGGCGCTCTTGGGTGCTAAAATTCACTCGCATTGCCGCCGCTTTCGAAGAAACCGTGTATGGTGCTTCAGCACTATACATTGGTTCGCATGAGACCGACGCAGGCGCATACGGCGTCTCAGGTCACGGTTACGTCTGGCCGGACGAGGGCTATAAGCTTCGCGAACTAGCGGCCAACGTACACCGCATTGAGGGCTGGCGGAACACGAGAAGTTATTATAGTTGCATTCAGGACCTAGCGAGAGAGTGGAAGAAGCGGCCAGTGCGCGGTCTCGATATGTATCACCAGCATGACAAGTTGCGCTGCTTGAAGCTCACACACGATCAGTCAGCAGCGATCTACTTGGCACTAGCGCGGTGCATAGAAGAAGCTGGGGTTCAGAGCGAGAGCCAAAATGCGTCTTCGACTGATTTGTCTTCTGTGGCGCAGTCGCAGACTCCAGGAATCGACTCGGAGCGAAAAGCGAGTGCCCAGCTTCAGTATGAAACCATTCTGCAGCTTCTCTGCGTCATACCCGATGCTGGTCTATTTTACCTTAGTTTAGGACTATTTCATCCGAGACAGGACGTAAGGATGGCTGTCGTAAGGTTGCTGGAAAGGATCATGGATCACTCGGCTGGCCGCCATTACTGGGGCCAACTTGGGCGCTTCGCCAAGTTAGCGTTCTTTAGAGTGAAGAGAGAAGAAGGCCAACACCGGTAGCTTTTTTCGGGGTTCTGTGGAGTTCGGTGTTGATCAGACGGCCGGGGCAATATTGCGGAGTTGAATTTTGCGCTGCAATCTAGGCAATTGAATACCTAGTTGAGGACTGCGGTACATCTAGAGCATCTCACATGGTCCAAATCATCTCATCACTAGGCCCTGTTTGTCCTGCAGTACGAGCGAGTGTTTTCCAAATGCGTGGTGGTTTGTTGGACGTGTAGAAAGTATAGCCGCGGAGAGTGGATGACGACAAGTAACTATGTTCTAGGAATACTGGCAATTAGGGATGGGCGAAAGCTGTACATGCTCGGCAGGCTGAATGAGGCTGCTCAGGGCTGATACGTGAAGCTCGAGGCAGAGCGTCCGGATAGTCGTGCTCGAAACAACTGCTCTGCATAGGTAATAGGCAATGGTGACCAAAGAAGCGAGCAAGGAACTACAAACAATGCAGTTTGGGTAGGTGCAGGCCCGCAAGCAAAAGGCGCGATTGCCTGCCCCTCGCCGCGAATTTGAATTGTCGCTGGAGAAGGCGGGTTTGGCGGTGAGGCGGAGTGGGCAAGGCAGCCCCACTCTGATTGGCTAGGCTGCGACCTTCTCTGCGTTTCTGCCGCTCTGTCTAGAAGATTCTCGAGCTCCGCGAAAAGCTATATGAGCCCTAATTCGACCCTCCCACTGCTTTTTCCTCATCGAATTGCTCTCTCCCACTTCCACCACACAGACATCATCGTCTCTCAGCTCGCTCTCAACTACACGCCATAGAAGAGCTCAGCAATCGAACTACCCCGCCTCATTGTATGTTACCTCTACACTACCCCGGCATGGTAGCCTAGTTCGGCCTCCACACACCCACTGCGAGCTTGCACTGACCTTTCCCTCCCTCGTAGTCTCGAAACGTTCACGCACCCGCCATCATGTCTGGGGAAACCTTCGAGTTCCAGGCTGAGATCTCTCAGCTGCTCGGCCTCATCATCAACACCGTCTACTCGAACAAGGAAATCTTCCTGCGAGAACTCATATCCAACGCCTCCGACGCTCTCGACAAGATCCGATATGAGGCGCTCTCAGACCCCAGCAAGCTCGACAGCGGCAAGGATCTCCGCATCGACATCATTCCGAACAAGGAGGCAAAGACTCTCACCATCCAAGACAGCGGTATTGGCATGACCAAGGCCGACCTCATCAACAACCTGGGCACCATCGCCCGCTCAGGTACCAAGCAGTTCATGGAGGCCCTGTCAGCCGGTGCCGACATCTCTATGATTGGTCAATTCGGTGTCGGTTTCTACTCCGCCTACCTTGTTGCCGACCGTGTCACCGTCGTCTCCAAGAACAACGACGATGAGCAGTACGTCTGGGAGTCCAGCGCTGGCGGTACCTTCAAGATCACCGAGGACACTGAGGGCGAGCAGATCGGCCGCGGCACCAAGATCATCCTCCACCTCAAGGATGAGCAGATGGACTACCTGAACGAGAGCAAGATCAAGGAGGTCGTCAAGAAGCACTCCGAGTTCATCTCGTACCCCATCTACCTTCACGTCGTGAAGGAGACCGAGAAGGAGGTCGAGGACGAGGAGGCCGCTGAGGAGACCACCGAGGGCGACGAGAAGAAGCCCAAGGTTGAGGAAGTTGACGATGAAGAGGAAGAGAAGAAGGAGAAAAAGACCAAGAAGGTCAAGGAGTCCAAGATAGAGGAGGAGGAGCTCAACAAGACCAAGCCTATCTGGACTCGCAACCCCCAAGACATCACCACCGAGGAGTACGCCTCATTCTACAAGTCGCTCTCCAACGACTGGGAGGACCACCTTGGCGTCAAGCACTTCTCCGTTGAGGGTCAGCTCGAGTTCCGCGCCATCCTCTTCGTCCCCAAACGCGCACCCTTCGATCTGTTTGAGACCAAGAAGACCAAGAACAACATCAAGCTCTATGTCCGCCGCGTCTTCATCACTGATGATGCCACTGATCTCATTCCCGAATGGCTCAGCTTCGTCAAGGGTGTTGTCGACTCTGAGGATCTTCCCCTCAACCTGTCTCGTGAGACTCTCCAGCAGAACAAGATCATGAAGGTCATTCGCAAGAACATCGTCAAGAAGACTCTTGAGCTCTTTAATGAGATCGCCGAGGATCGCGAGCAGTTCGACAAGTTCTACTCCGCCTTCGGCAAGAACATCAAGCTCGGAATCCACGAGGACTCACAGAATCGCGCATCCCTTGCCAAGCTCCTCCGCTTCAACTCCACCAAGTCTGGCGAGGAGCAGACCTCTCTTACCGACTACGTCACCCGCATGCCTGAGCACCAAAAGCAGATGTATTACATCACTGGCGAATCGCTCAAGGCTGTCCAGAAGTCGCCCTTCCTTGACACTCTCAAGGCCAAGGACTTTGAGGTTCTCTTCCTTGTCGACCCCATTGACGAGTACGCCATGACTCAGCTCAAGGAGTTCGACGGCAAGAAGCTTGTCGACATCACCAAGGACTTTGAGCTTGAGGAGTCCGAGGAAGAGAAGAAGGAGCGTGAGGCAGAAGAGAAGGAGTTCGAGGGTCTTGCCAAGAGCCTGAAGACCGTTCTCGGTGACAAAGTCGAGAAGGTTGTCGTCTCTCATAAGCTCGTCGGCTCTCCGTGCGCCATCCGTACCGGTCAGTTCGGTTGGTCAGCCAACATGGAGCGTATCATGAAGGCTCAAGCTCTCCGCGACACATCCATGAGCTCGTACATGTCGTCCAAGAAGACCTTCGAGATCTCGCCCAAGTCTGCTATCATCAAGGAGCTGAAGCGCAAGGTCGAGGCTGATGGCGAGGATGACCGCACCGTCAAGTCGATTACCCTGCTGCTCTACGAGACCTCTCTTCTCGTCTCTGGCTTCACCATCGACGAGCCCGTCCAGTACGCAGAGCGCATCCACAAGCTCGTATCACTCGGCCTGAACGTTGACGAGGAAGTTGAGACCGAGCAGGAAGCCAAGGGTGAGGCCTCAGAGGAGGCGCCTGCGACCGCTGGCGAGAGTGCCATGGAGGAGGTTGACTAAGCGTTTCGCCGATCTTGTCTGGTTTCGAAAAGTTTGGTCGGCGCTTTAATATCCCCTCCATGTGTCATGGCTTTCTTTTCCTTTCTACACCTCACTTGCATGACGGACGGCGCTTAGTTTTTGGGCGGCGTCTGAGAGTAGTGGTACTTATGCATTCACGAGTAAATGGATATCCCGAAATGTACTCTAGGTAGACTTACCTCTGGGTGGCTCTGAGCATCTCAGCAGTCGATTCATGAATGATGAATAGTTCAAAAACATACTCGCTGCTCGTGTGCTTGATTTTGCTTCTTTGTGATGCTGAAGTTCTTGGTAGCTAGTAGTCGAGCTAACCACTAGCGAACCATCCACCTCAATCATTGAACGCTTTCCCCGCGTACCTAGCTGAATCATACGCGAATCATCAATGAAGTCGGGGTTGAACTACGCCGCCTACTAACAATCAGGGTCTGGGACTGCCCATGCAACATACAGCGGTGATCGTCCCGTCTCCGAAAAACAGGATCTCCGCAGCCTGGGCCGCCTTCGTACCTCCACGAGAGCAGGGGCTAAGAGGACGAATGACGTATGAGGAAGCGCGTACATAATGTCTAGAACGCAGCCTCGGGGAACAATTTCCAAGCTAATGAAGTTTATAAATGCCTTCTGCGGATGTCTGGAAGTGCCTTCGTAACGTTTGGGACTCCCCGAAGCATATAGCACAAAATCAGCATGTCAGCCGTCGACCAGCTCAAGCAGCAGAATGCTGCGCTCCAATGTAGGTTCGGACATAGTTTTAGAGCAGACCGGAATTAATATTCTTCCATAGCGAGTGTAGGAAACATCTCCAAAGTTCCTGAATCGACCGTAAGGAAGCCGGTCACTACAACTCCGGCAAAGACAGTAACTTCAGCTACCAAAGCCACTCCCGTGAAGAAGCCAGCTGCTACGGTTACCAATACCGTAACCCCAACCGCGGCAGCGGCGAAGAGGGTCCCGAGAAAGCTGAACGCAGCAGGAGCGACTGCTACAACACCAGCAAAGACCACATCCACACCGGTCAGAGCAACACCTGCTGTAACCTCAGCGCCTGTCAAAAAGCCAGTGACTACGGTTCCAGTGAGCAAACCTGCCCCTACTACCACACCCGTGAAGAGGGCACCAGTTACCGCAGGCAAGACGACGGTTAGCGAAGCTTCAAAACCTGCTCGCACCCGCACGCCTCTCGGTACTACAAAGCCACTGCCCGTTCGAAAGAACCCGGTTACCAACACGCCAGTATCCAGGCCGGTCAGTACTGTTAGCAAGACAACGAGCGCTACACCGGTGAAGAGCACTACAGGCGTAGTGACGGCTCCCACAGCCCGGGCTACCCCGGCGAAAGCCACGCCTGTCAAGAAGATACCGTCTAAGGTGAACCCAGACGGTACAACACCCACGAGAGCAAACGTAGACGGTACCTATCCCACCCCACTCTCCGTGATAATCGCTCATCCCGCTCCAGGCCAGCCCACCCCCAGAGTCGCCGCGAAGAAGCAGCCCGGCGTCGTTGGCAAAGGTGTCAACACAGCAACAGGCACCCTAAACAAGACCGTCGGTACAACGACTGGAGGCGTGAATACCATTGCGAACTCTGCGACTACGGGGGTGAACAATACGGTCAACGGTGTGACTGGATACGCTGGCAAAGGACTTGATCAGCTCCCCAGCGGTGTTGGAAAGCCGGTCAAGCACGTGACGGATAATGTGGGCAGGACGGCTACGGGCGCAGTAGACAATGCGTATTATACTGTTGGATCAGCGACCAAGGGTGTGCAAGGTACTGTGAGCAAGACGACGGGTGCACTTGGCAGAGGTGACGTCAGGGGAACGGTGGCTGGCGCGACCAGCGGTGTCGGTACGTTTCTTTCTCTTTCGTAACCTGGGAGGAGAGCTTCGTTAACTATGTGTGCTTACACAGGCAACACCGTCACCGGGGTCGGCAGAGGCGTAGGCACCACCGTCGGCGACGGTCTCGGCGGTGTAGGAAGCACAGTCGAAGGACCTCTAGGCGGCGTAGTCGGTAATGTAGGCAGAGGTGCCAACAACGCTGTCGGCGGTATCACCAGTGGACTCGGTGATGGCGTGGGCAAGCTCGGAAGGGGCGATGTGGTCGGTGGCGTTGGAAGCACACTGGTAGGCGTCGGCAAGGGCGTTGGAGGTCTCGTGGGTGGCGTAACGGGGTATGGGGACACGGTGAAGCCGACGTGATGGTGCAAGGTTGACAGGTGGTTGGAGGCTGTGAAGGAGGTTGATGAAGATAGGGAGGCGGAGGCGAAGGCGGAGGGGATGGATCACATGGTTGTTGCGGACGTATACGATTGATGGTGCGATAGACATGGTGGCTATTTGGTTTATTAGACGCATGGCGCAAACATTCAAGTTTTGAGCAGATAGTGAATCCCTCCTTCCAGCGAATAGTATATTTCAGGAGCATGCTTTTTCTGGCACTTGATAGCTTACGAATAACGAGAGGCTGCATTTTTTCCTAGAAATGAGAGTAGTCCCGAACGTTGATAGAAGCCTGTCTGTATTCTTTGATAATGATGAATGCCCATGGGAGGCTTGAAATTTTCGTCTATGTTACAAACCATTCACTAAATTTTCCGTTCCAGAAACGCCGCTCGAGTATAAGCCATACTATATTACAACCCACTCCTCTCTGTACCCATTCTACCCATAGCGTTGGTTTACTTGGGTATCTCCAGCGGACTGGGTGATGGTAACTCGCTCGCCTCCTGATCTAGGTTCCCGTTCTGGCCATTTCTAGTTGGCACTTTCAACTCCTTCTTCCAATTCTCCCTTACAAAATCCAGTGTCCGCGCAAAGACCAACTCCCGCTCGCTCCTCTCGTGCTTCCCCACAAACTTATCCGGAAACTGCGTCCACCCGTGTCTGCAATCGGGGGCATGCCAGACTTCCAAGCCGCCATTGTGCCCACTGGGAACATTGGTCGAGCCGGCTGAGCCACCCGCATGCCCGTCCCAGTCGCCGTCGCGCCCGTCGCCAAAACGCACGGGGCCGTTCCAGTCATGGTTGTTCATATTGTCGACCCAGACGTCGCTTTGGACGGCAAGAGAGTCTTTCTCGGGAAGTACCAACAGGATGGCGGCATTCTTCTGTATGGTTGAAGGGTCATTCAGGCCGGGGCTAGCTCGGGGGTGCGCTCGCAGCCTTTGCGGTAAGTATGTGGGACCCATGATAGAGAACAGACCGGGCCTTTTGGGTTTTGACGCCTTGTGGTCGTTGGGATGGAGCGCATTCGGTAAAGATTTTATAGGACGCTCGTGCGGTAGTAATCGTGCGTCTAGCGAAGGGTAAAAGAGGAGGAGCGGCAGCATTCTCGGTTGCGCCTGAGGAAGTGGTAGCAGAGACGGCCAAGCCTGGAATGGATCATCGAGTATGGTAGCTCTGCGATTCTGTGGCATGAGCGGCGACATAGTACCAGCAGACGAAGGGCCGCGCATCATTGACTTGCGTGGGCCCGTCGTTGGCGACATCGCGAGCTCCGGACAGGGCGGAACTGATATAGCCATGTTCAGCGCAATGTTTCCTCCGGCCGAGAAGCCAGAGATGGCGAGGTAGCTGGGATCGAGAGTCATGGTGGTGATATCCTTGATGTGCGGAGCCGCGCGTTCTTTCTCCTTCTGCAGTGTATTAGACCGTACTATCGAGTAGTACCGCTGTAGCTCCTCTCTCAGGACTCTCCCACCTTCCGATATACCACTTGTATCCAATATCGCTGATAGTACGTCTTCCACATCGTGTATGGCCGCCGGAAACTGGTGGAAGGGCCCAATGCGATACGACACGCTGAGGACCACTGCCCCAAGCTCGCGAGACATCATCGCTGCATAAGGCGCCTGCTCCAAAGGAGACCTGAGAAATGCGTTAGCATACGCTCTGCGAGCCAGAAAGTAGAAGCGCGAACCCCATGATGAAGCCCCCGCCGTGGCAGTCCAGTACTACTGGCGCACTCCATTCACCAGTCTGTTTACGCTCCTGCCCGCCATTTCCCTCCGGATCGACCGGTACCGGCGGTACGAAGACGTATACGTAGATGAGGTGGCCCTTGCGACTCGGCAGAGACAACAAGAAGGGGTGTGGCCCCTTGGGCGATGTGATGTGAAGGATGGAGAGGGGAACGAAGCGCGGAAGCTGGACCATGCAGGTGCGCCATTGTACAGAGAGAGGGAGGCGGAAGAAGTAGGTGAGCGAGTGCCAGTAGCTGCTCATGGTGGCCTAGGCTTATGATTCGGGAGTAGGTCGCGCTGTGTTCATCGCGGCGTGGGCGGTAGCTTCGCGAATTGAGTCCTTAGTGAGCATTGGGTCCTATGTCTGGAAGTCGCGGAAGCCATGTATTGGCGTGACGTCAGAAGCTGTGGGTAGAAGAGTAAGTGAAGCGTTTGTAGGGCACCGAAAATGTTTTGGTGTTGTCGATATCGGATGAAGGTTCCGATTCCGATAACCGCCCTGCGCCGCTAAAGGATGACGATATATGTGGAGAGCACGTACAAAACCCCACTCCAAGAGAAGCTGTGATTCGTGAATAGAACTCCGTTTAGAGTTTTAGTCGTATGAAAAAAGAGAGCAACATTGTAGCGACCTAAAGAGAATAGTATAACTCGGTACTCACTAGAGTTTTGTAACAGCACGTGACGCCAAGATGATAACCAAATCGAACACCAGGTGCTCTCAAAGTGCATAAAAAGTGCAAGATAAGCCTGTCTAGAGGTGCGTACAGAGTAAAACACACAGCGTAAATGCCTAGTGTAGATGAAAATCTTGTGAGGACATCCACGCCGTTGTATTGCGCTTTTCTGCACCCCGAGAGCACGTGGTAGCAAGGTGTCCGATCTCCACCCCCGTTCCCAGTCGAAACTGTTTCGAGCGTTATTGTCAGAAAAGTCGGTCCGACATGATACACGGACTCAAGTTGGCTGACAGGATAACTGTGTCCTCTAACAGGTGTTCACACGGCTTGCCATCTAGCTATGCGGCGACTTACACTTCCATGTTACTCTATGAATTAACGTCATTATCGAGAATCTCCGCTCTCAAAGTGCACTCAAAATTTCAGCGATACAACTCTTTTCACGGGCCCGGGTGCGGAGAACCCATATTTAGCTCATAGTGTCACGCTTGGCTGCGGCAGTACTTGCGGATGATCTACGTTGATGAGACAAGATGTGCCCAGAGCTTGGCCTAAGCACGGAGTGTAATTGCTTGGGCGGCTTATCTGGGGACGTTGTTGTGTGACCATCGGGGTACGGGGGTTGCATTATTGTGTAGGGGGTGGACTGCTTGGCTGCGTGACAGCCAATATATAGAAATGGTGGGGGAGTGAAAGGGAAAGGGAAATTGAGTAAAAGAGGTGAAAGATACTGTGAGAATGAATTGTTTATCGACATCCATACACACCTGATGCTGACGTCGATGATCATGCTTTCCAGATGGGTATGCAGTGTGCACTGCAACGTCCCTAGTACTGTGTACACGTGCACGACCCACAATACTGTGTAGAAGTGAATACTTAGCGGGCTGTACCGCCGCTAGGTGGAGCAGACTGTCAGACCGAACACTGTCGGATGCTTGACATTCGCTGCAACGTTGCAGATGCCAGAGACCAAGTTCCTTGTACGAGATCATGCGCGCAAGTCTCGGATCATGGATGCCGGCTTCCAGTTCGACGTCATTAAACATGACAAGGATGGTTCCAAGAAGGACCATTCGCGACATGCAGGGTTCTTGACTTCTTGACCCCTCCCTCAGTGCTCCAAATAATACTCCGTACTCTCACATATTGGCGCGAAACATCTGCAAGTAACTAAGCGCGTGATCTCACGCGACGCCATAGAACGAAGACAAGCCTCCAGAGAGCACTTCGGAGTGTCAAGGGTAGACGGCTTTTCCCCACGATTGGGACAGGCTCGCTTGCTGTGTCGGTTGGGGCGCTTGCTGACGAAATAAAACAGACAAGGATGCGCACTGTCAGCGAACGAAGTCCCGGGCTTGATGGACCCTACGCTGGGCGCTGCATGGGACGGCGCGGCGACGCACGAGAACTTAGAAGTACTGTGTATGGTTCAGCGTTGGCGTGGCGGCAGAGCACGCACGCTCGATGAAACCGGTATCCCGCTGTTGAAAGGTAACCGCGAATAGCGTCGGCTAGGGGCAGTCAGATGACGGGTCTAGTGCAGACGCGACTACTCCGTACTTGCTGCAGATTAAAGGTAGTAAGAGAAGCGGTGAGTAGCGGTGTAGAGTCGGCGAAGGAGACAATGAGAGTACAACGCGGAGCTAATGAGAGAAACAAAACGAGACATTGAGATTGAGGGAAGCTGAGCTGCCGTACTTGGGATTCAGCGAGCAAATATGCAAACTGCATGCATATGGTTGCGTCGGCTGCAGCAGGTTGCATGAAAGGGAGAGTGAAGGAGTGGATGAGCGAGCATCGGACGGATGGTCAAGAGAAGCACGGGCGTTGTTGATAGTAACGTGTTCCAAGGGTCCGGCGGGTTGCAGCGCTTGGGGAAATGGCATGACCATGCCGTATCCTTCACGATGATCAGGGTCTCCAGAATCCAGCCATTGCGTCTTCCTTCGGGTGTGCCCGCTGAAACCTGATTGTGGTATATCAATAGGATTGTTCGTAGTCGTCGGGCTGACAAAGAAACGAAGATGAATGAATAGAACAAAGGCGGTTGATGAGTGACAAGGGCAAAATAATAAGCAGTCGTTGGAAAGCGGGTGGACAAAGTGCCGTCGCCGTCGAGGGCCACCGTAGGTATCACTTGCGGCAGCGCGAATAACTAATTGCAAGCGCAGCAGCAGCGGGTTGGGCATTGTGTTTGACAAAGCCCAAGGACTGCATTGGCTGCATATCCGTGGGGTCCACTGTCGACGCTGGACGGGTGCGAGTGCGAAATAAAGTCCCTGTCCCGCTTATCCAGATTGGTGCCGAGCCGCCAACTGCACATCAAATTCCTCTCCTCTCCTCCCACCCCATCCCGCTCGCTCTGACAGTAGTCGCGCCACTGCGGATATCTTACCACCTGACTGTCCACTACGCCATCGATCTCCATAGACGCCAAGGACCCGCACAGCGACACCTGCACTCGCCCTCGGCTCCCTTCATAGCCTGTGGCCCGTCGCCACAACTCGCTCGGGGTCCTACCTCGACTTTCACTACTAGGTATCCCTCCCACGACACTACCCAGCGCTTCTCACTACTGACACGTCAAGTCCGCTCTCTAGTTCCATTCAAGGTCCATCACACATTCCCATCATGTTGCTGTCGATATTATAACGAGGCCTCCATCGGGGCCCCACCCTTCTCACCACCACCCATACAATCCTAACACGCCGAACCCCCGTTCTCCATTACATCGTCTACGAACAGGAGAACGCATCCATATACTGTGGACCATCATCGGCTAGCTTCGCATTTCTCATATCACTTCACCGATACCATCATCTTCCATTCTGCAATTACACCTAATCCAACGAACCACATCCGGACTCTACACCGTCTTCTACCTTTTCCGCCACCACTGCAAGACAGCATGAAGAAAGAACAGGACAACTTTGGTAGACAGGGTCCGTCGCAGATGGCCAATCTACAGAACATGGCGGCCTCATCAGCGCCCACTATCCCCGCCGAAGAGGAGTCGGTGGCCGACGTAGACGAACCCCCAGAACCTCGCGCGCAGCGCCCTACGCCTCTAGTGCTCCAACACTCCTCGACATCGTCCTTCTCCAAGTCGAAACCCGTTTTCGGTCGGAAAGAATCCCTCCTTACCACGGCGCTCAAACCCAGTTCGAACGCAAGCTCGCCGGTCGATGACCACTCGGATCAGAGCCCAAGTCGTAACTTGTCCTGCGTCTCCATGTGGAGTAACAACAGTGGCACTGCGGATTTGACGAGCGACGGAGGTTTCACGAGTCCCGGGACACGACCTTGCACACCGAGCCCGCCGCTTCCTGCCACTTCATTACACGGACTGCTGCCCTTGCTCCACAAGAAACCGGTTGAACTGCCTCTGTCAATGGTATCGCCCGACGACGAGAGCGCCATGCCGTTGCAGAACAACGAGCAAAAGGTAGAGGCGTTGCTGGGAAGGAAGAGATGCATCATGTTCGCATGCGGTCCAAAGGAGGAAAAGAAGCCGACCAAGGAACCCGCGAAGCCTAAACCTGCGCCCTCATCAGAGGAACCCCCGAAGCGCGTTTGCACCATCAAGTTCGCCTGCCCTACTAAGATATCTACGGATGCGCCCAACAAGTCGACTACCGCCAGACCCCGTCGCATGGGGAGCCCCGCCCCACCCGCACGTCGGATACCTTCTTCTCCAAAACCATCTTCCAAGGTCCATCGCGACTCTGACTCGACTGTTCGCAACAATTCTCCCGTTAGCGTTCGGAAAGTACGTGCCATTGACCGGACACGTCGCTTATCTGCCAACTCTGATCTTGCCCGGTGCGAAGCATACCGTTTCCACGAGTTTGCCAGCTCAGAGGAAGAGGTCGAGGAGTGGACTCAAGAAATTACCTGTCATCGTAACCGCCTCACCGTCCAAGATACTCTCAAGGTAGAGAACAACTTGCGCAAGCTTGGCGAGGAGGTAGCAGAAGAAGAGGCAATTGAGGAGGAGGAGGAAGACGAAGACGAGGACGATGTTGCGGAGATGGATGATGACGACGATGATTTGCTAGACGGCGATGAAGCTGGCAGCGATGCGTACAGCGACGTCACCGACGAGGGTTTCCAGACGGACGACGAGAACGGCTTTGCAGTTTCTGACGATGACAGTGATGCAGGATCGGACTACAACTGGTGGGCGCCCGGAGCATCGACCGCGGCGACATCAGTTGAGCATCTCGAGCAACTTCGCTTGAAACCTAATCGCACCGTTTCCGAGTCATCGATCGGGTCACTAGAGAGTCGCGAAGGTCTCAAGATCTCCGACAAGCCATCCAGGCGCAAGAAGTCTAGACCAGTCAACATCCGCGTGCCGAGCCCTGAGCTGCCAGACAGCACGGATTTCGTTTGCGGCACGCTCGACGAAGACCGGCCTGCTGAAGCGGCATACATGTCGACATTAGAACGTCGACGCGCAGCTAAGCACAAGCCTACCCCACAAGATATCGACCCGACATTCCCAACTTCAGATCCTGAACTCCCCGACGACGAAGAGGATGAGGTTTCCGAAGTCGAAACTGCCGCTTCCGAGACTGATCATTTGATGATGCACGGTGGTATGGATCCGCCGGATGGCGATTTACGAGGCCGTCGTAAGGATGTTCTAAAGAAGCATTCACCTTTACCCTCGCCAAAGCGCCTGCGGTCACCGCCACCCGCAAAGCGTGCAGTTCATCGGTCCCCGCCTCCACGCAAGCTGTTTGGAAACTCCCCCAAGCGGCTCCATTCTCCTCCGCCTCCAATGCGTCTCCGGTCCCCACCTCCAACTCGTCGCGGTTCTGTCAATCCCCTGGGCAACCAAAAGCGCAGCGAGCGGTCAATACACTTTGGGGGTATCGCCGAGCGACCTGCGCTAATGGTATCTACCTCCGTCCCTCGGACTCCAATCGCTATGAGGAATCCTTTTGATATCGAGGAAGAGGAAGCCGATTCGTCAGAAATGCCCATACGCCGCGCCATTGACATTCAAGTCGGGCTTGAGAAGAAGAGGCAGCGACGTAAAGAGCAGCTATACAGGAAGCAACATCGTAAGGGTGCAAAGGAAAAGCGTCATGCCCCTGGCCGCGGTGCAGAGCGCATGCGAGAAGTAAGTAATGTTTTCTGTAAAGAGATCTATTCAACATTGACTGACTTTTGTTCTAGATGGGTCTGGCAGCTCACGCACACAAAGGAAAGGCGACAACCTTTCAACCTTTCCAAATCCGTCAAGAAATGGATCAGGAAGATATGCACGTACTGTCAGCATAAGCGACAGTGCCCATGTGAGGATCAGCGCCGCTGGCACTAGCCGGCACTTTACATGTCCCTGCGAGTCACAGGGCTTGTTGGTCGCTGGTCCCACATTATTCTGGGTTAAGCTTGGTTAAGCAAGCGCCCTACATTCGCTTCTTTGGATATTCTTCAAACTTCTTCTCCTACCCTTCGATTTTTTCCAAGGCTTTCCATGTACATAGCCTGCCACATATTAGCGATTACCACATTTTCAGTTCTAGCAATAGCGCCTCGTCCGCTAAATTGGGTCTTCTATAAACTCTTATTTCCTTTGTTATGTTGCATGGTTTGTTTTACTTTTAGCATCGATGGTCTCCCTCTCCCATTGACGAGAGTTGGGTGCCTAGGGGGAGTTATTTGAGCAATATCATAAAGGGGACATCATCCTCTTACACTTTCGTGCTATGTAACGGCCATTGATAATCTTCGTGCAATTGTGCCCTCAGAACCTCCCTCACTGGAGACAATGCAGAACTGTTTCGGACCCGCGATCCACCAGAGAAATGTACGCTAGTAGAATCCGATGCGACGATCCACTATGCATATGCTTGTTGGTGGGGCCAGCCTATAGCAAACGTGCTGCTCGCCGACTTTTATGTATTGATGCGTGACGAATTATTAGGAAAGAGTAGTAGAATACACGCGAGGGTGGGTTGTACAAGAGTACTTGTCTATTCGAATCACTAATTCGACATACACTTTCAGGAGAAAGTACAGGTATACCGAACCGGTAGGGTCCGTCTGTCATTCTCATTCCTACATCAATTGAATCAATCCTACTAGTCACGTAATCCACAAAAAAAAACCCTTTCTCCTATGGCCGTGCAGACTCCAAGCGTGACTTGTCCCGTTTTCTTCAGATCCGATGTCGAAGCTGGCGGCGGCCCAAGTCAATGTGTGTCTATCTATCCATGGTGGTGGTCGATGGACGACTTAGTAGGCGTAGCTGCATACATGTACATGTCGTGAACGACACGGAGGAAAAAAAGAAACTGCGTGCGTTGTGGCACGCCACGGCCGACCATGGCTACCTAGACTTGCGTGGTAAGGGGGGAGGGGGTTGTGGTAAGAAATTCGGGACGTGGTAATTGCAGCAGTGGTGGTGGTGACGGTCCCCCGGGGGGCTTCTGGACAGACGACGAATTCCAAATGGCTACCTGTGTCGTGATGGGCGGATGAGAAGAAAAAAGAAATGCGGGGGGCGGGGGCAAGATATCGCAATATCAGGAAAGGTTGTCGTATTTTGCGAATAGAGTGTTCATTTTGAGTGATGCTCGACGGGCGAGGTTGGGAGGGGGTAGACCGAGTCTTGGTCCAGGTCAGGAGTAGTCGGCTGGCGCGGTACAAATGACCTGTTGAAGCTGATGAGAAGTGGGCGTGACTGTGACCTTAGCCATCAACGTCTTCTCCTCTCCTTCCAGTTTGATAGTCCCCCCACGAGCAAGGAATCTACAAAGGCGTTAGTTGGGGCGGGGGTATGCACATCAAGCATAGTTTAAGCTCACCGGTTCCAGACGTATTGCCCAACAACGTATAAGATCAGAAGAAGCATGAGAGTCCCCAACACAGCGCTCACGTAATGTTCTTCTCCCGCCTTGGGGTGGCTCGTAGCCGGACCGTTCCCGTACCGTACTGTGTCGCCAAGTTCGCAGACAATCTTGTTGGTCTCGGTTTGCGGCATCTCAGTCTGGTGGTTTGATGGTAGTGTAGCTTCAGCTTCACTCAGGCGCTGGAGGATGCCGGTGGGCAAGAGTCTAGGTTTTAAAAGCACTCCGGTGATGGCCTCGCTAGCGAATTGGATCTCGAGGTCGTTCTGCGCCGCTAGCTTGTACGCAGCCTGCCAATCTAGTACGTGGGGTTCCAGATAGGTGCAAAACATAGATTTGGTGTTGGTCGAGGTGGAAAGACATCGACACTGGATATCTTCTAGCCGGCGCTCTAGCGGGATTGCGAACGTGCAGGTAAGACTCATTAGCGTGAGGAGGGTGCTTGTGGAGAACATGGTCGAGTGAGTGCCGTGAGACCGGAGCGTTGGATAGGGGAAATGTGAGGTTCAGACTACGGGGTGGATGTCGCGGTATAATGACGTGGCTGTCGAGGTATACTGTGTAGAGACGTGTCTGTCTCGGGATAAAAGACTTGCGCCGCTCTTCAGAAACTCTGCGCCTTCGTTAGCGCATAATTCCACGTGCGGTGCGGTGCGGTACCGGCACAGCGACATACATGTAATAGTTAATACAAATGCTTCAAAACGCACGCTGCATTAGGCACTAGAGATAATAACAATTGGCTGGTCGTGTAGTAGGTAGAGGTGAGATTTACCGTGGGGAAAAGGTGAAGGTTGCAATCGTACTGTATTCATATATAACTATTCTCGCTTCTGGGCCGGTAGTTTGAGTGAAAAGCTTCCTGTTGCGGGGATCTCTTTTCCATCAGCACAGCCTCTCCCAGATTCGTCGATGGACCCCAGTGGGATCCATGCTGCCCGGGCCAACATACAGGGCTTGATTCATTTGACAAGCGCTGATACGACATCGCGAGAGCACTTCTGGTTAACTCTGGCGGCACGGCGTTGGGTGCCTTGACTACCTAAGCCACTGTTTTTTTCGCGTCGCTCGTGAAAGCAGGATTGGTTTTCGGATGTGGTGCTTGGGATGTCCACGGGAGTGGGTCGCGTTCATGTTGCGCAACAACAGGCAAGAGCCCGGCGTAGGTAAACTGGTCTTCAGGGTCCTGGCTGTACCGTAGAGTGTACCGGTATGTGGTCTCGTTACGCAGAAATTGTTCTGGGTTGATGCACGAGGCGACCAGGATAAGCGGTCTAAATCGTCAAGTCATGCATTAAGATTCTAGAAGAACAATATAGATCAGATACGAGGTCCCAAGCCTCTGTCTGCCGTCAGCCAACGCGCGTCATAAAGTATCAAGCCTCGGGGCTTCCGTGGCTTAAACTCTTAACGCAACGTACTCTACCGGTACCCGCTGTGCAGCGCTCAACCCATGCCCCTGGCACGAAGCGTTCCCAGCTGAAAAAGCTCTACGTAAGTAATAACGGACGCACCCGACAAGACTAGCGGTCTCTGTAAAAACCTATTTAGCACCGCTAGAATCTCCGTGAGAAAAATGAGCGGGTTTGAGGATACGAGAAGCGGATTTGTTGGTCGACGACGCAAATGAGGCGCAGTGGTCAAGTAGCCGCCGTCAGCTGAGGAGCTAGATAGTTATGGATTAGGCTGCTCCTATGTACCTAGGTAGTTATGAACCAAATACTACCCTCTGTCACGTATCCCCAGACAGTAGGTGCATATTAGGCTCTTGAACCGATGGCCCATCTACCTACAGCTAGGTACCGACTAGGTACGGAGTACCGTGTACCTACCACCCATAACGAATTTTCTGAGAATCAATCCGGGACACAAACTTTTGGTAGGCAAGTTTGGAATACATCGCTGTTGAATATGTTGTCTTTCCTCTTGTGCCCTAATAATTCTTTTCGTTGTATGTAAAAACCTTCTAGAGCTTTGTGAAAAGGGAGGGCCTACATTCCTTCTCTTTAAGCCATCATATGCGTCTTCAGAAGCCGAGTTATTCTTGCTAACAATGTTCTGAGACCAACAGCCAAAGGTAGGGCTTAGAGGCCTTCGCAGTAAGTTCCCAGAAAGCTCAAGTCCAACGTCACACAAGAAGAGTTATCGATACCATCACCATGCATCACAAAGCACGCAAGATATTTTGCAGACTCAGATATACTCTGAGGTTTTTCATATGCAGACTATTTAACCATGACCATCATCGTAAAGAGATTGGTGGTACTACTCCCTGTAAGAACCAGGGGACCAAACCACCGTGAAGGAAATGTCATTGTCGCATCATGTCGTGAAACGTAGACCGTTGACCCAAAAACCAAATCTAAAGCTGCGAAGGCGCCCGCGGAAGCAGGTTACTAAGCACTTTTCGAACGGAAGAAGAGCAGGGGGTGACGGTGACACAAGACAGCCTACCAGGAGGCAAACTTGTTATCGGCATCAGCAGAGAAGCCTCCGCTGCCGAAACCACTGTCGTCGCCACCGAACCCTCCAGTCTCACCACCACCGAAGCTAGTCTCGCCGCCAGCGTCACCACCAAAGCCAGCACCAGCGTCGAAACCTCCAGCGTCTCCGCCAAAGCCACCACCGAGACCATCCTCAGACTCGTCATCGGTGCCATCATTCCACTCGATCTTGTTCGGGTCCTCAGGCATGTGCTGCTCGAGGAAGTCGGGAACAGGTTGCTTCGATTCAAGTAGAATCTTGACAAGATCGTCGGCGAGATCCTCGTTGCGGTCGTTGTAGAAGGACGTGGCCTTACCCTCGTTGCCAATACGCGCGGTACGGCCAATGCGGTGGATGTACTCAGTGATACCATCGTGTTGAGTAGAAGGCAGATCATAGTTGATGACGTGCTTGATGTTTGCGACATCTAAACCACGAGCCGTGACGCCAGTAGCAACGAGAATGGGGCAGCGACCGGTGCGGAACGAGCGTCTGGCTATTGTCAGTACCTGTTGCGTATAGAAGAGAGTCACGGAACGTACAGAGCATCCTCACGCTCACGCTGGGTGCGATCGGCATGAATGGAGGTGACAGGCAGGCCCTTGTTGTACAAGTAGTCATCGACCATGTCGCACTTGATCCTGGAGTTGGTGAAGACCAATGTGCGTTGCGGACCCTCGGAGAAGATGAGATCAAACAGAGCATGTTGCTTTGCGCTATCATCTGCGAAGATGATCTGTTGCTTGATGTTCTGATGCGTGCTGCCCACTCGTCCCACTTTGATGCGAATGCACTCATCCTCCATGTACTCCTTGGCGAGTCTACGGGCAGACTTAGGGAAGGTAGCAGAGAACATGAGGTAGGTATGATCAGCGTCGGAGTTTACGTCTACGAGATCTGTTAGTACACATTGATGATGAGGAAGGAAATATCATACCAGCGCCCTGGAACAACTTCTCCATAACCTCTTCCCAGCCGGTAGAGAGCAGCTCATCAGCCTCGTCGATGACGGTAAATCTATTATGATAGTCAGTTGACGAGCTCTTTGCTATTTTATCACCGTATGGTAACTATCGCTCGACTTACTTGAGGCGACGGAAGGACAGCAGGTTGTTGTTTGACATGAAGTCGACGAGGCGGCCCGGGGTAGCGACAAGGACATCACAGCCCATCTCGAGTTGCTCACGCTGGTTCCTCGAAGGGGCACCACCATAGATGACGCAAGGACGGAGCATGGTACGGTAGCACAATCGGCGCGCTTCATCGAACGTCTGACAGGCGAGCTCGCGAGTAGGGCACACAACCAAGACGAGCGGCTCAGCGCGAACCTTGTCGGTCACGGGGTTGTAGCGAAGCGGGTTTGGGCGTGGAGCAGCAAGCTGGCGAGCCTTGCCCATGAGCTTAGACAGGATGGGGATAAGGAAGGCAGCCGTCTTGCCGGAACCTGATGAGTGTAAGTCAGCAACCCAAGAAAAGGGCGACAAGAGACTTACCAGTCTGTGCAATGGCGACGACGTCATGGCCAGTAAGAATCGAGGGGATACAGTACGCCTGAATCGGAGTAGGGAACTTGTACTGGCACAGCTTCACGTTCTCGAGCATGACGGGGTGCAGGCCAGCGTCCTCGAACTGCGGTTGTCAGCCTGGGTAAACACAGAGCAAGAAGTGGGGTAACTTACGTCGCGAACGGGGTTGATCTTGTTAGGGCCCATGAGTTCAACATTGAACGAGAGCGCCTGGATGGCTCCACCCGCACGCTGAAGAAACTCATCCTGGAAGAGCATCTTCTCCAGCTCAGGGTTGGGCTCACCAACGTCGCCGAATTCGTCGTCCCACTGGTAAACAACGGCATCAGACAGCCAGGGAGCAGAGTCGCGGGTCTCATCCTCAGCGGGTGTGCCACCGACGACGGTCTCATAGTTGAAGGGGATGGGGTCAGTCCAACCAGCCTCTTTGGCACGGGCGAGATCCAGCGCCTGTTGCTCCTTGCGGGCAACAGCGGCGTCGGGCACGCCGTCGTTGGACATGATGCAATAGAGAGGATGTGCAGTGTGTGCTTGATGAACGAGTGAGGTAGAATTGACAGTTGGGAAGTGGGGTGTGGAGGTTGAGTGAGGAAGAGTTTGTTGTTTATGTAGAAGGAAGGGCACCTGGCAGGAGCTTTTTTTAGTGGCGTCTTTGGCGAGAAATTACGGGGTAAATCCAGCACAACAACAGAGATTGGGGAAGCGCCAGCAGGCCCCGTGGCCCAGGTGAGAGAGCACTAAGTGAGGCAGGAGCTGTGGAGGCAGCTCTATGCCCACCGTGTTATGCAGGCCGGTGTCGAGTGTGCAGTAGATAGAGGAAAAATGGCGCTCAGTTGGGTGAGTGGAACGCAATAGCGACGTCAATATCGCCAGCACGGACTTGCAAGGAAGGATAGGTGGAGTAGTCGACGGAAGAGGCAGGCACGCTTCGAATTCAGTATCGCATAGAGACCTCAGACGCGGTCAAGCACAGGTCCGGTATCGCCAGCACAAGCGACGGCGGTTGTGATGATGAAGACGACCCGTTGAAAGGAAGTGCAAGCGAATTGAGGCTTCAGTAGGTCGAGAGAGTGTGAGGCTCCGGTATGTCGACAGGCGGATGACAGACTGTCAGACATAATGACGGCCATTCCGCACGCTTTTGTCTGTTCCAACAGATGCTGGGTGAGGTTTGACGTGCCGTGAAATGACAGGAGCAGAGATATGACCCGGAAGGAGATGAGGGAAGCCAAGAAGATACGAGAAGTGTGTTCGCTCCACAGGCACAGGTGAAGGTATTCCGCGGTCGTTCAGGATGGATGTCTTGGCGCCCGACCCAGTTGATCAGCTTTTGGACGGCTCCGTAGCAAAATTGACAACTGTGATGGCTTCGTACATGCCTAGGTAGGTCGTCCGATGAGAAGATGTGGAAATCTTGTACAATAGTCGTCCCTGGGGGCGGAGGATGCCACTAGGTACCGGTATGCCGGAACCGATAGGTACCTAGCACGTAGGTACCGCTGTGTATGAATCACGGAGCCACGGTGTCTCCTGAAAGAAACATACACCTTCCCATCACGAACATTGTTCACAGAGCCTGAACGTGTAAGGACATTGCCGTTGGGCATGCTGGCGTGCCAGGGCGCTTGGCACGAAGCACCGACACTCTTTTCGCAGCTTCCCCACCAAGCTTCGATGCCGCCATCCAGCCCAACCAGGGCATCACCGATAGACGACCGCTACCTAGGTACGATGGCGAGCAATACGCACAACGAGCGTCCCGATAGAAGAGGGGCCACAGGGTATAGTCGACGGTACGGCCAGCCTTCGCCGCTTCAGCTTTGATCGCGTCGCCAGCGCCGGATCGACCGAAGCATGCACACCACAGGCACCGGGCCATTGCAGACATAGGTGCCTGCCTGATCTGGAAGTGCAGTGCTAGCACGATGCGTATAAACCTCCTAATTCACTGTTAGCAGCGCTCTACTGTGTCCAATACGACCTAGCCAGCTACCGCCGCATTCCCACCTTCCGCACGGCCGAACCACGCGAACCAGAGACACCGCGCATCTGGAAGCACATCCAGTCAGCCATCCTGCAAGGAGCAATACCGCTATATGCTTGAAGAGACGGAAGAACCCCTTGATTTCTGTGATGCACAGAACTGGCGATACGCTGCTTGCCTTGATATGGGGTCTCGTCGCGTCTTCAATACGTGCAGCTGCCCCCGCAAGCTATCGCAACACGGGCGACGAACAAGACAAGTACGGTACATCGTCCTATCCTGTCTTAGACGTCTCCATCGGCATCTGGAGCATCCCCACTTTTACTACGGGTATGCGAATTCAGCTCTTAAGCATGTCAGAGGTCGTCGTTCACCGAGGACCTCAGCAGGTTTAAAAGATTTCAATTTTCATCTCAAACTTCGCCCTGGTGTACTTTGTCTATCTGGAAGTTTGTTAGCCTCGTCCTTCACAAGAACCCCAGGAGGATGCTATCCTATCCGGCAATGAAATACTATCGTATCTCAACGGTATGGAGCAGATCAGGCTTACCCCTCCCACCTATCACCTTCACGTTCACGTTGTTTTCGGCTTCACCCAGCCCGCCACAATGTTGAGGAACCGGATTCGATTGATCCGGGGATCCCAGAGCGACTCTCCGTGCCCGAGCGGTTTCCGATGGTCAGTCGGCTTGGGTGGCCCAGGAACCCACTTCTTGACCTTGTCTCCTTGTCCCGTCCTCTTGCCGACGGTGACGCCGATGGGCTCGAAGCCGCTGATGTCGAGCCCCACGAAGGGGTTTGTCTTGTCGACGGCCGGACGGTGGCCCGCAGGCCGAGAAGAGGAGGGAGTCGTCATCTGGTTTTACGTTAGCCAAGGTCAAAACCCGCTATCCTAAGAGGCTCTTACGGTGCCGGCGGAGATGTTCGGCATTGATGTTTCTGTTCCCAGGAGTCAGCCAGTCCGGGTGTCATGCGCCTAGTGTATCTGTCTACGCAAGTGGACTCGAGGCAGTAGGGTGACTGCTACCCTCGTCCTTGTGTAAAGCGCGATCCGCCAATGCAGCCGCACAGGTCCCAGTCTTTGCGAGCTCTATCTAGAGCCGCACAATTCTCGAGGACCTCTTGGGCGTCTTGTTTGGGAGCAGCGCAATGCATTTGGAGAGGGCGAGGTACACAGCGACGGCGCTGACAGACTCAAGCCGGATCGAGCTCTGCCACGAAGATGCGGCCGGGAATCTTTCTTTGCCCGTGCTCGTATAGCGACGCGGGACACGGACTAAAAGACTCCTGGCTACACCAGCTAGCGGCGCGGTCACTGAGGAATGGAGCTTAACGTGAGCGCCTGGAGGCTCAGCAAGCCGGCTCTCCCGTCGATGATAGAGGAAGGCCTCTGCACCGCGCGCGGGCCGAAGCTGAACAGAACCAATGACTTACGGATTCTTTGAAGGGGCAAAAGCAAGCTCTTTTGCGGTGATTTAGGTGGTATGAAGTGGTGTAAGTGGTAGTGTAAGTGGCGGGGTAGTTGTGTGGGGATGTTGTTTGGGAGGCTGAAGCAGCGGTCAAATTTGCCCGCCCGCGTGCGCTTCCACACAGACCAGCTTTCCCCCCTTCCGTCTTAAAGCAAAATGGACACCGTTCATACCGCTTAGATCCTCCTTACTCCACCACAATGCAAATACTGGCAAGCGGCATGGAAACCTCAGGCTCAGACTCGAGCCTACAGGTGAGGGCAACCTCTACGACCCTCTCTACGACCCTCTTTACGACCCTACAGAAACGACCCTATATAAGGCGGTCAGGCAGCATGTCGGGGACAATGCGGACTGACTTGATAGTCGAGACATTGCTGGCGCGAGTCTCTAGCTGCAGCCCCTGGGGCGCACGTGTGTTGTCGAGGCAAGGGCACTCGAGCAGACTGTGTGGTATCAAAGCGGGTTTTTTGGTCTTCTTGTTGATGGCACTGATCAACTGAATAGATTGGAATCGCGAAGGATCTTATGAGCCGACGAAATACCAATGCAACAAGTTGCGAGAGACCATCTTCTCGAGTACCAAGATGTTGCCACGGGTCACACGTCCTATAGCAAAGTCCACTGCCAGACACACTGGAGGTACGTAAGTCAAATTACCACAATGCTTACACAAGGCCGGAACCCCCCTGAACAGCCACATCATTACTTGTATAGCGCTTTGAATACCTCAGCAGCGTTATGAATCTCCGAAGATAACCTGTCCGTAGTCCAACAGTGCCGCAAACTGTTGTCATAGTATCGACAAATTGCTGCACTGCAGGAGAAATATATCTAGAGCCTTGTGGAGTATAAATTATGTCTTTGGGCTTTGCTCTGGACATGGTCCTCACTATGCAAAACAAAGACAATGTCTTTCACAATGCTCGTAGCTATCCACCTGCATACTAGAGCTACTACTGGAACTTGGAAATCGTCTCCAGAGTCCAATATCACCCTGCGACTTGCCCCAGTCGTTTCGAGGATCGAGTTTGAATAGATAGTCACTAGGGGGTTCGGCATGTACTATGTATGTCGCCGCTGACGGACCCTCGGTCCTCGGATTCGGGCCGATTAGCTAGCTTTGAAGCCTATAGTCCACCTAATGCAGCCTTCCTACATGATCGCAATTGTACTTTTGATCTTCTCTCCTCTCCGTGCTGCGATCTAAAACCTGAAGCCACCGGAAATTGGTGGTAGGGGCTTGTTCAGATTAGCGGGCGAGCCGCGCAGTGTACCTACGTCATCGCTCGCTTGTCTCCGCGTTTCCCAGGTTCCGAGTAATGTTCACGCGACTTCCTGCAGCCCTTGTTTATCTCACATGCACCCCCCTCGTGCACTCTTACTGAACGGAGCACTTCTTTTCCACGGCATGTAACTGCAATCTCTCCTCCCAAGCTCACAATCCACCAGATACTCGACACACCATGAACGATCCTGGGCTAGACGAGCCTCAGCAGGAGGCTGTGGAAGATGTCGAGAACAGGATCCAGAGCGAGGATCAGCAAGCCGAACGGGAGGAACGAGAATATCTTGATCCAAGGTATGTCTCCCAGTAGAATGGCTGCACGTTGCGTACGCTGACAAGCACAGCCGATGGTGGTTTGCATCCACAGCGATTCCACTCATAGCAGGAACTTTCGGACCTATGGCCAATGCATTCTCAATATGCGCGCTTACTGTGGAATGGAGGGTATATATTCCACCTGGAAAGACCGAAGCCACCGGAACCAAACTTAGGGATCCAAGATGGCTAATCGCTGTTAACTCGGTATCTCTCGCATTCGCACTCATTGCGAATATCAGCCTGCTCCTCAACATGTCTCGGAGACTGTCCTTCGCCGTAGCCCAGCCCATAACCATAACCGGATTCTATATGGCCAGCTTCCTCCTCATAGCTTTGGTTTCGGTTGCCTCATCGGAAATATTCCGTATCCAGCCAATGGAAACACATGCCTTGAGCCAAGCATTCTATTACGGTATTCTAGCTGCCGCCATCTACTTCATAATTGCCTGTCTTTTGAGCTTCACCGCTTATGGGGCGTTCAAAGGACATTACGCCAAAGAGTTTCGGCTGACAGCTAGTCAGCGGACGCTGATGTTACAGACTATTGCCTTCATGGTATATCTACTTCTTGGTGCCGTTGTTTACTCCAAAACAGAGGGCTGGGATTACCTGGACGCAGTCTTCTTCACCAACTTTACCCTGCTCACCATTGGATTCGGTGGTCAGTGGGTACCGGTCACACACACTGCCCGTTCGTTTACCATACCTTTTGCGATCGGAGGTCTGGTTACAGTGGGTTTAGTGATTGGATCTATCCGCACGCTCATTCTAGAACACGGGAAACAGAAGATGGCCGCACGATTTATGGAGGTTAGAAGACAAAAAGCCCTGGCTTCTATTGACAACGAAACGCGCACGATGCTGATCGGTTGGCTCCGAAAAATCGAGTTCTCGGAGAAAGGCTTGTCTGAAAATCAGAGACGGGAGCAAGAGTTTCATGTCATGCGGCGTTTACAAACGCTGTCAGAACGAAAGAGGAGGTACACTGCCTTGGCAATATCTGCCACGGCGGCGCTTCTACTCTGGTTCATCGGAGCCCTGATCTTTATGTACTCGGAGGAACCCCAAGGCTGGTCCTATTTCGTGTCGCTGTACTATGCCTACATTTCGCTTCTGACCATCGGATACGGCGACTTCGTCGTCGAAAGTAATGCCGGGAAGGCCTTTTTTGTGTTTTGGAGTCAGCTTGCGGTGCCGACTCTCACGATTCTCATCTCTAACATGGGTGACACGGTGATCAAGGGGTTCAAGGATTTCACGATCTGGCTCGGCTCGATTACGGTTCTACCAGACGAGGAAGGACTAGCTAAGACACTCAAGCTCGGATGGGAGCGTATCAAGACTGGCCGGATCGGTCACCAGAAGGCCGGTTATCGGAATGGTTCTTCAGGTACAAGCGAACAACGGACACAAGATCGCCTTGCGGCCTACGTCGAGAACGAAGAGCTGGGAAGGGCAGAAGAGGCGGGTGAGCATGGGGATTTTCTTGAGCGCGACATTCGCTTTTATCACTACGTCTTGGTGAAAGAAGTCCGCGAGTTGATGAAAGACATTGAAAATTCACCACCAAAAGAATATGACTACCACGAGTGGCAGTACTACCTGCGCCTGATCGGCCAAGACGAGCACGATCCCTCCCACCACCGACAACCGCGAGCCCATGCCAACCGCGACGACGGCGAGGCCCCAGACATTGGTGCTGCAGACGGCGGCCAGAAGCACACTTGGAGCTGGCTCGGGATCCGCAGCCCGCTCATGGGCAACCAGTCGGAACCGCAGTGGCTACTTCAGCGACTGACTGGAACGCTTGAATCAGAAATGCGTAGAATGAGCTCGTCGGACGAGCGGGTTAGGAAAGCTCAGCCGCCGATCTCCATGTCAGAGCTGACGAAGAAACGGCGTAGCGGTGAATCGTCAGACGAGACTAAGACATTGAACAAGCAGGTTGGCCATACAAAGCGTCGAGGCGAGAAGGATGTCTGAGCTGTGAATGAATTGAGAATGTGACTGTGAGCGTGAAGTTGGGGCCGTTTGTATACGCGACTGCATGGTGAGGAGCATATAGATTGATCTCTTCGACTTGATACCCTAATTATTTGGACCAAATACATTCTTGTTACTGCTACCCCCTCTCCCCTGGACCCACCATGGCAGCTTCTTCTTCTTCTTCTTCTTCTTCCACAACAGCTACTCCGTTGCCCACAGTCTGGCTCACACCCCCCGAATCCCTCCTCCCACAAACCCACAACCCCCCAATCGACCCGGCATCCACAGCTATCAGCGCCCTCCTCACCACCACCATCCTCATCTTCCTCTCCATCCTCGCCTATAAGAATCACAATCACAACCACAACCACAATCCCGAAATCAACGACGCTACACATTCAACTACGAAACCCACACCCACACCCACACTTAAATCATGGCCAATAAGCGCACCCCTAGAACTATTAAATCCACAACCCCTCCCCCTACAGCAACAAAACTAGACAAATCCAAACCTTCTTCGCCTCATCATCATCATCATCATCACGACGACGAAGGACAAGTAGGGATACCGAATCTTGTGTGTCCTACTCGGGACACAGCGCCCGTTGAACTCGAGGCTAGGAATGCGTTCGTGGATTGTGGGTGGGGGGGATCAGGGGACGTTGGGGGGGGGGGGGGGGGGGGGGGGGGGGGGGGGGGGGGGGGGTGGGGGGAAAGGGGGGGTGGGGGGGGGATACGGTGATTGATGATGATGGTGGGGATGGTTTGGGGGGAAAGGGGGGGTGGGTGCCGTTGTCGGGGGTGGAGGTGGGGTTGTATGGGGGGCATTGGAGGGGTGGGTAAGGAAGGATATGATGGGATGGGATGGGATGTTTGTTTGTTTGCACAATACCATGCACACAGGCGAGCAAAAGGGGGTCTCAGGTAGAAGGTTTCTTTCTATAACATTGGGTATCAAAGTCCTTTCAATCCATATCTTCCAACGTACTAGACGCTTTCTCTTCGCTAACCATAATGCCCACCATGCACTCGCCCAACATGTTTTCCCAATTCACCCACGGATGCACGTCCATGAACAACTTGGCCCCGTCTTTGCCCGCCGCTCTCCTTAGCTCGCCCTCGCCACCGGGGTGGAAGGGCAGATAGGGTGATATATTGTATACCTTGCCCTGGTAGCTCGACCATGCCGGCTTGCCCTTGCGCCCGTTCTTCTCCTTCAGCATCGCTGGCGTCACGCGTATCAGCGAGTCCACGCCCGAGAGATTCTTGCCCGATTTTTGTAAACTGGCCCAGTCGAGCGGCGAGTGCCCGGGTGACAGGAGTACCTTGCCTCGTGCATTTGGTGTCTTGACCGCGCCGCTGGGGGGCAGAGCCAGACTGCCGTTTGGAGCGCTGGCTGGGCCTCGATTCGGTAGCGGACCGCGGTTGGGGAGAGGGCCTGTTGTGGGCACGCGCATGGACTGGGAGGGGCTAGTGGGTAATACGCGGAGGTTGGAGGGTGTGACGCGCGGTGGCGGCATGAGGGAGCTTGTGGGTTTCGAGGGCGGGGCCATGAGGGTTGGTTTGTTTGGTGGTGGTGGGGGCATGGAAGGGCGTTTGGAAGCTCTTTGTGCTGAGTCCATGGCTGGGAAGGAGGGTGGCGGGAGGTTGTCTTCTTCTTCATCTTCTTCGTCCGAATTCTCGTGCTCGTTGAGCGTGAAGGTGGGGACGGCCGGCGCATCCTGCTCATTTTTGGGAGCGGCCTTGGGTGTAGATTCTGGGGAGGGACTGTTCGGAGGCTCGTCTTGACTATGATGCTTCGGAGAGGTTTGCAGTTGTACGGGGCGCTCTTCAGCTAGCATGTCGTCTTCTTTCCCGCCATTCTGCGACTGTTCGGGTATCGTGCGCGGCTCCGAGTGTGTTATGCGCGTAATGAAGGCAAGCCATGTCGACGGCGGGCGCTGGTAGATGAAGAAAGACAGCGATAAAGCGAGCAAGGAAACCGCAACGAGCATCTCTTGTAGGTAAGAAGTGAATGTAACTGGACCCTGGAGCGACGGAATGCAGACTCGGAATTAGTTGCCCCAGGGTGGCTTGTAGCTTGTAGGGCTGAGCAGATTGCGCTAGCCGTCCATGACTGCACGCGCTACATGGCGTCACTAGCCGGTACCGTTGACCATGTATCTCGCTAGCTGTTAGTATTTCCCATAACTAATCTTTAGAGCATAACTACGCGACCACGATTATAGCTCGCTGTACCACCAAAGCCACAAAGCGCACAAGTATAAGAGCAAACCTACAAGTCGCGCCTGCCCCACCACCCCTCCGCCCTCTGCCCTCACCCGCGCAAACACAAGAGCACTAAGAATACCACTCCCACGTGCAGCACCATGGCCGCGGAGCCGGCTAACTTGCCCGAGGGCATCTTCTCCCTCTTGGATACCGATCTATACAAACTGACTATGCAATGTTGCATACTGAAGTTCTTCCCGGATGTCCCTGTAACATACAGCTTCACCAACCGCACACCCGACAAGAAACTCAATCGCGCAGCCATCAGGTGGTTGCAGGCGCAAGTCGATAGTCAGTCCATTTCTCATGCTAGCCACTTGCTTGCTAACTCGTGCCAGAACTAGCGAATGTAGCCGTCTCGGACGACGAGCTCGACTTCCTCAAGAACACCTGCCCCTATCTCAACGCGCAATACCTGCATTTTCTCTCTACCTTCCGCCTGAAACCTTCCGAGCAAATCAAGCTATCCTTCAAGCCCGCGAACGACACCGGCTCAGATGATGACATCGGCGACTTCCATATCCACACCGAGGGCTTGTGGTTAGACACAATCCTGTACGAGATCCCGCTGCTGGCGCTCGTTAGCGAAGCCTACTTCAAATTTGTCGACACCGACTGGAGCCATGCGGGCCAGGTGGACAAGGCATACCAGAAGGGAAGGAGGCTGTTAGAAGAGGGCTGCATCTTCTCCGAGTTTGGCTCCAGAAGGCGACGCGACTACCATACACAAGACCTGGTCCTGCAAGGTTTGCGCCGAGCGGCAGACGAGGGCGCCAAATCTGGATGGAAGGGCAAGCTCTCGGGGACGAGCAACGTTCACTTCGCCATGAAGCACGGCATCGCACCCGTCGGCACTGTCGCGCATGAGTGGTTCATGGGCGTAGCTGCTATCACGAACAACTACGAGAATGCCAACGAAATCGCGTTGGAGTACTGGACGGCCACTTTTGGTGCAGGCGTCTTGAGCATCGCACTGACCGACACGTTCGGCACGCCAACCTTCCTCAAAGCTTTCAGGAAGCAGATTCCGCAGCTTACCACGGCTATCCCCGGAGGTGGAACAACACTGGCATCAACTGGAGATACCACCAACACCGATGCCGTAGAGACATTGACCTCGACCCGGCCACCCATTCAGGCACCGTACGACGGCAACCTTGGGTCACGAACGACTTATGCCGAAGTCTTCGTAGGCGTGCGCCAGGACTCTGGTGATCCCTTGGACTTTATCAAGATGATGCGCGAGTTCTACGACCAGGAAGGCATCAAGGACAAGAAGACGATAGTGTTTTCCGACTCTTTGAACCTGGATCTCTGCTTCAAGTACAAGGCAGCGGCGGAAGCACAGGGGTTCCAGCCTACATTCGGTGTCGGGACCTTCCTAACAAGTGAGTGAAGTATGCAGGGTGGTGATAGAAACGTGACTGACAATCACAGATGACTTTGTCGAGGAATCAACGGGAAAAAAATCGGTGCCCCTCAACATCGTAATCAAGATCGCTTCCGCCGCGGGCCGTCACGCCGTCAAGATCAGCGATAACATCGGTAAGAACACCGGAGACAAGGCGACGGTGGAGGAAGTCAAGCAGCGGCTTGGTTATAGAGAGAAGTCGTGGGCCGGCGGAGACGAGAAGACACGGTGGGGGAGTGCAGACCAGCCAACCACTTAGGGTGGCGGAAGGGAATCATAACATAGAGGGGCGGAGAACCAAGCAGCGAGTGGAGGTGTTCACGAGCTGAGATGCGCTCTGCAGGGCTACTATGTCAGTGTCTAGTGCAGACCCTGTTTTTTGCAGAGCCCGCGGCGAGTGCATGGTGAAAGTCATTCGCCGCACCGGATATGGTAGTTAGAAGATGCAGTGCAAAGGCATGCGAAGAGCGATATTCGCTTTGCTCCAGATGATGACTTCCTTTTCAGACCGCACAGCCGTTGCAGATGCCAAATTTAGAGTTGTCTTACGGCGCGCAGCAACTGCACCCCGGCGGGTCCAAGGCGCGCTGCTGAGTGCTGAGTGCTACAAGTGAACGGCCTGGCTAAACGCAGCTAGCGCAGGCGCCTCCTGCAGCTTCCAGATCCACTCTCACACTCAGCCCCAGGCAAGACTTGGACGGTGCAACGCATTTATCTTCTGCCTGCAGCCTTTCTTCAGCATTGATTCGAGTCTGCGCGCGTTTGGCATAATTCACCTTTGCCGGGTCATCACTTGCCGTTGTTTGGGTCTTGTTCACGCGCGTTTGCAATCGGCCGTCTCAGGAGTCTTCACGCCCACTCATACCACACAGGGCCTGTTTCAGCATGAGCGTAAGTTGGCTCTTTGTCATGGCACGCGACTGATCGCACACTCCTACAACATCTCCCCAGCCCACTTGCACTCTCCCATTGCTTTCGCTGACCATGGCTGCTGCGGACGAACAGTACGGAAACAAGGGCTACGGCCAGATAGGATCTTACGGTGGCAACCCGTACGATGAGCGCGACAACAACCCTGCCGGCGACCGCTACAACAACTTCGCACAGGGCCGATATGACGAGCGTACGTCTGGTACCGTCGCTAAGTTTTTACGTTATCTGACACAGCCCAGGGGACGTAGAGATGCAGTCCTACACGGGCGCCAGCGCGAACCCGAATGCCATCCTCGACGAATGCCGCGAAGTCGACCGTGCCCTAGAGGAGCTCGACGGCCAGCTGAACAACCTCGACCGCGTCTTCAGACAATCACTAGCGCGGCCAGACATGCCCTCGGGCGAGATCAACCGTCTCAGTTCCCAGATCATGACCGGGTACCGCGCGCTCGTCACCCGCGTCAAGAACATCAAGTCAAAGCCCGACTCGGGCCACCCCAGGAACGCTCCACAAGTGGGCAAGGTCGACCGCAGACTCAAGGGGACAATCCAGCGATACCAAACACTCGAGGCGGATTTCAGGAGGGATGCGCAGGCTGCTGCTGAGCGTCAATACCGTATTGTGCGCCCAGACGCTACCGAAGCAGAGGTTCGGGAGGCAGTATCGAACCCTGATGCGCCTATTTTCCAGCAGGCTGTAAGTACCATCTGTATCATACCAATTCTACCCATGCTTACCCTTTTCTCAGCTCCTTAATTCAGACCGCCGCGGCCAAGCCTCCTCCACCCTCCGCAACGTCAAGGAGCGACACGAAGCTATCCAGAACATAGAACGGCAGATGGTTGAGCTCGCACAGCTATTCCAAGACCTCGACCAAATCGTCCAGCAGCAGGAGCCGCTCGTCGCCAACATTGAGCAAAAAGGCGAGGAGATCAACGACAACGTCCAGGCCGCCAACGTGGAAATCGACGGCGCTATTGTCAAGGCACGCAGCCGCAACCGCAAGAAGTGGTGGTGCCTGCTCATAATCTTGATCATCATTATCATCATTGTCGTAGTTGCTGTGGTCGTCACCCAGATCAACAAGGGTGCCGCGAACACGGTTGCGTAAGACGGCGCAGAGATATGCATGATTTGTTACCTCCACCGTCCTTTTCTATCCCTTTAAGTCTTTTTTTGCAAAGGCTGGTCCCGTACATTGTGTAATTGCCTTTTCTCCGGTGGATATGCATACGTGTGACATCTCTCGATCATCACCATCTCTTTCCTTGGTTAGGAAAAAAACTGTTCGTCTAGTCTACCCTTTTTTCTTTTCGATTGGCGCACTCGGCGTCTTTCCCTTCTCAACGACATGAGATCCAGTTTTTGCTTGGTTTTCTCTTTTTTTTTTGTAGCGCTGGCCGAATTGCATTGTGGAGTTTTTGCTGTGTCAGAGATGGTTGAGTTGAGGGAGAAAGAATGTAGCTAGCCAAGAATGCAAAGTTTATAAAAAGACGAATAAAAAACTTGTCACAATCACTTGACTTGGACTGCCATGATACCTACCTTGCACGCATCTTCCCTTCTCTTCTCTTTACCTACCGGCCAGCCGCCTGAACAACCAAAACACTAGCCCGCAGCTTCGCTTCCCACACCTTCTCAGCCAACACACCCAACGTCCCCGCCACCGCGCTCGACCTGCTGCTCCTAATCTCGTCCGCATCATCCTCTCCTCCCACCACAAACCCCTGATTCCGAGCCACATGCCGCCTCCCCAACACAATCAAATCGCCACCAGCGTTCCTGGCCGACGACTGTCCGACTTCCATACTCGCACGCGCAAGAACATCTTGGAGGGGAGAAGAGCTGCTTGACGTATCCACCACCACCGTCTCGAAGACGACGCGGTTCGCCAGGTCGGGTGGGAGTGTTGTGCGAAAGCAAGTGAAGAGTGCCGTAGCCGCGGCTTGTTCGCGGGATGCGTCGTTCGTCGTCGTTGTTACCACTCCACCAGTCTTGCTCGCAGACGTTTCCCGGGTATCGAAATACACGACCGTAGCCGTTACATGCGGGTTCTCGGCTAGTTGGAGGACCAGGCTCAGCGCCGTGGTATCGTCTCTGCCGCCCAAGAAGGGGAAGAAGATGTGCTGGCTTCGATCGGCAATGGGCGCTATCGTAACGGGCTTGTCGCGCGCCGCACCCGCGCTGCTGACGGTAGTAGTATTGTGTGTCCGCGCAAGCCGGATCCCGCCGCTCTGCCGTGGTTCGTTATTCTTGCTGTTGCCCCCATGCTGATTCCGCGTCACGAGCACAGCGACAGGAACACGCGCCTGCCCGAGCGCGTCGTGCACAAACGCCGTATACGCATCTGTCGCGAGGAGTTTATCGCGCGTACCCTCCCTACCCCCCTCTTCTTCGATCCCAACACCCCATTCGCTCATACCCCCCATCTCACTCCACGGCAAGACCAAGAGATCAGACTCGGAATCCTGCGCGCGCATCGCTATCGTTTCCGCAAACGTCGATTCGGGCACCACGAGCACCGAGCCGCTTACGGCGAGGTTGTGAAGACGGCCAAAGGTGCGGAAGGTGTTTATGATGGGGTCGTAGGCCGTGTGGGATTCGAGGTCTGAGACTTGCATCACGGAGGAGCCGCGGTCGGTGAGGGGTAGGAGACGGAGGGCGTGGACTTGTACTGGGGGGCGGTGGGTTGGGGTAGTGGTACTGTCGCTGGGGGGTGTTAAGGAGTTGGCTGTTGTTTCTCTGCTTGTGTTTGTGCTTGTGCTTGTGCTGGTGGTGGCTTTGGAGGGATGGGTCTTTGGGGCTGGTGGTGTGTCTGCGTTTCTGCCGCCGAAGAGTGCGGTGAAGGCTAGGAGGTTGGGCAGGCTGTCCAGGCGCAAGTAGACCGTCATTTGCTTGATCTTTTCCGCTGTTATTTTCTCGTAATGCACGCTGCTGTTACGTGTGCTTTCAGATCCGTCTACTGGTTTACCCGTGTGCCAATCGATTTCGCCTGCACGCCAGCATTCGACCTTCTTCTGGTACCAGAGGGGATAGAAGTAGGCGGTTAGTGGGGCCGAGGCAAAGGTAGTGACGAGGGCCATTACAACGAAGATGGTGAAGGTTCGGACGCTGAGGATCTTGGCGTCGAGACCGATGTTCTGCGGGTTTTGTATCTAGTTCCTGATCTTGCGAGGAAAACAGGGGAATAACTTACCAGGACAATCAGCTCCACTAAGCCCTTACAACTCATCAATGAGCCTACGGCGAAACACTCACGCCACAGCATCTTGCTGCTCCGAGCCGCAAGCGCAGCACTGATGAACTTGGAGAAGAAGGCTACCGCAACGACACCGACCACATAGGCCCAGACGATGCCGGAATCTAAGAGGCCGATATTGGTGTTCAGCCCCGAGAGCGTGAAGTAGAGCGGTAAGAACAGGGCGCCGATCAGATCCTCAATTTTCTCCGCCACTTTGAACGCAAATCCGCCTTCGTGCGGACAGATCAGACCTGCCATGAACGCCCCAAATATGGGATGGACTCCGATTATGGCCGTAAAAAAAGCCGACCCCAGCGCCAATAAGAGCGTGAGGCTGATGATGCCTTGACTGGGCCCATCCTGCAGCGCACGGCATCGACGTAGCGTGTAGATAAAGGCTGGTCGGACGAGGTACACCAAGAAGAGCATGTAGCCGGCGCATGTCAGCAGGACCCAGAGCGCCGTGAGACCGGATCCAGCGTTGACAAGAGCGACGCAGAGGGCGAGGAGAATCCAGCCTGTAAGGTTTTCAGCATGCATTACCTAGTCATAGAAGAAGGTACTGAATTATTAGTGAACACTGACCAACAACATCGTTCCCGACACCAGCCGACAGCACAATAATACCAACGGGCGTCATGAGTAGTTTCAATTCCGTCAAGATGCGGCAAAGTACGGGAAAGGCCTACATACGATGTTAGTTAGCGAAGAAGCAGTATGGACATGAACCGCGCTCTCTCTCTCTTTCGCCAAGTACTTACAGTAATAGCCATCGCCACACCGATAAACAGCATGTAGACCGGAAACTCAATCGGCACCGTATCCGGCTCATCGCTGAACTCACGGTACAGCCCGACCGCAATCGCACAACCCAATCCAAACGGCACCGCCATACTCGCCAAGCCCACATTCAACGCGACTTTCCAGTTACTCAGCAGGAAGCGCAGATCGACTTCCAGGCCGATGATGAAGAGGAACAAGGTGAGGCCGAGATTCGCAACCAGGTTCAAATTGGTCATGGACTCGGGTGGGAAGATGGAGGCTTGGAAACCGGGGATGCGGCCCATGACTGAGGGACCGAGAATGATGCCGCCCATGATTTCGGATATTACGCGGGGTTGGCGCAGCTTGGAGAAGGGGTAGTTGAGTAGGCGGCAGAAGATGATGATTATGCTGGCCTGTTCGAGTCACATGCATGATTAACATGACAAGTTCTTTTAAAGACAGAGAAGATTTACTAGTACTAGGGCTTAGGTACGTTCATTGGTCGTTCGTTCGTACAAAGATCCAGCGCTAGGTGTACATCGATACATACCACCGGGGTGCAATCTGACCATATAGCACTGGATTAGTGCAGCGTCTTCATATTCCACAAACAACCACTCTTTCTCTGCGTATAAGAAATGATGGGAGAACGACATACCTGGATAATGAACAGAATGATAGGATGATCTTCATCGAAATGGACGGGGTTAACACCGTCGAGGATACCAGCCTGCGGCGGCGCCTTGATCGGCGCCGTAGGCATTGCGCTGCTTGCCGAATCTGCTACTGAAGACATGGTAAAGCGGCGTAGGGTACCGGTACCTAGGTGTTGCTGCGAATCCTGGATCCAAGATCTGATCTCCAGGATGCAAACTAGATAGGTAATAACAAAAAACCCCGACGGAACGCGCCGTACGTATAAGTCGATCTGGAGCTACTGCGCTATTAATGCGATGGTCCAGACCATGTGAGAGGGAGGCGTCAGCCCAGGACTACGGTCTAGGCGTATACCATGGTTTATCTGTGGGATTCGACTACGGATGCACGTAAGGGTTGTGCAGCGTGCGCGGCGGGACGTGACAGAAAGCGCATGTGAACAGGCTGCAGTTGCATGACGGTTTCTCGTGCTCGGTCTTTTGCATAAAGATATGCTTGGAGGTCGGATGGGGTGCGTGGCTCATTGTTGCCAAGTGAGGGAGTCGTAATCGATCAAATGATGAAAGGCGATCCAGCCGATGTCAAGGCTCTTGGCGCAAGGACGTCCACGCCCAGTATCTAGGCTAGTCAGCTTTCAGACGAGAATGACTGCCCAAATGATACGCACGCCAAGCTTGAGCTGTTAGACAAGTCTAGCATGTCTGGTTTTATGTGGGGGGAGGACTGACACATACCTGGGGTACACACCATGGTGGCACTTGTTGGAAGGTCCTATCCGAGATATGACAGTAGCAGCATATAGGATATCCTATGGATACAAACCACTGATTAGGCCTAGTCTCAGTAGTATATGAGGGACATCCCCCTCATACATGTATCTCAATCGACATATTTTACACCAACTTTTTGGTTCCACAGCACTAGGAGTCCTGAAATTCATCAGCTGGTAACAGTCTATCTCAACAGCGGAAGAAGAGGACGCTCATCACTTCAGAGGCTGGAAAGTCCTCCAAATAGTATGCATGTTGCCAGTACGCTGCTCGCAGTACGAAAGAGCTCATATTGTTTCTTACAGATATGAGTCGCAATGGCAATGTACCGGAACGATACCTTATTAAGAACAAGCTCCTGTGTACTAGTATTGAAGGCAAAAAGACGGCACTGGACGTGGTCGATGAGAGAGACGTAGCAGTGGAAGGTTTCCGGAAGTCACTGACGGCCTTACTTCAATCGGCCAAAGTCAGCCTTGAGATCCACATGTCCATCATCATCCACAACCTTGCCCCTATCCCACTCTCTTGCCTGACCCTTCCGCGTCCACACCACATCGTCTTCGTTCGGAACATCGCCCCTTTCCCACTTCTTCACTTGTTCGTCGGTGAATCCAGCAGCTTTGAGCCGATCGGCACCCTGTTGCTTCCAGTGCACGCGGTCGCGATAGGCTTCTACGGCGTCGCCCCAATCGTCTTCGAGGTCGGAGTTTGCATGGATGTCTAGGGAGGGGTTGTACGTAGACGAGAATCGGGATTCGATGCCCATGGAGTTGGCTTTGTGAGCGCCGCGTCCGCGTGAACGTACGGTAGGCTGGGCTGAAGGTGGAAGAGGGCCGACGATGGCTTCGAGCGGGTCGGAATCGGATGCTCGAGAAGCTGCCGGTCGCTTGGAAGATTTAGGGGTTTGTCGGGGACTTGTGGAGGTAGTCCGTGATGAGCGCGACCTGCCTCGATGTCTGTGGCGGGTCCCGTGTTCGTCAGAGCGGGGAGGTGGTGATGGTGATGGCGTGGGTCTTGAGTATGATCTCCGTCTTCTATGTCTGTCGCCCTTGTGATCTCGCCTACTCGATCTTCTACCACCTTCATCGTCGTCTCGCTGTCCACGTGCTTTGTCGCGTGGCGACTTCGATCGTCTCCGCTTCCGCAAGGACCGATCTTCTCCATCACTGTCACGCCTCCTTTTATGGCGTTGTGCATCCCTACTCCTATCTCTGTGTCGACGAGATGGCCCACTCCTGGATTCGTTGCGTTCCCTCCCTCTCCGCCTTTTCCTGTGTCCATCTTCATCCCCACTATGGTCCCGTCGTCTTCTCGAGTGTATTTCGCCCATGTCCTCGTCGCGCAGCACTGGAGTCAACCGTCCTTCAGCCTTTTTTAGCTTTCTGTCTTGTTCCCTGTTCCTGTCTCTGGCCTGCTCGCCCTCCATCATTCTGAGGCGTGCGCGCGATTCCTCGGCCTCTTTCGCAAGTAGCGTCGCATTGTGGCTGTCCGTCTGGCGGATGATGTGTCGCAGGAAGTTTGTGTTTGGTTTCGGTGCGCCAGACTTCGATCTAGAAGACATGAGCATGAGACACTCCATCGCAGACGGCTGGTGCATTTTGGGGCTCAAGTAATGGCATGGCGAGTACGGCGGCTCCAAACGCACCTCCTTGGATTGAACGCGTCGATGCCGACAAGGTCATATTTCTTTGTCGCAGCCCTGGCATCTTTCTTCAGCAGCTCCGCAACGTATTCGTCGTCGTCTATCTTTCGTGCCATGGGGTTCGCGGTGTGAGTCGACAGGATGCGACTTGCGAACCAAAGCTCGGAAATCAGCTGCACCTGGCAGTGAGGCGAGACTAAGCTGGATACGGCAATTGCCGCGGGGAACTCAGCCCTACGCGGGCAGGCGCGATGAACACCAAAACAAACAATGCATCCGCCACGCCTTACCGCAGACAGTACGACGCGAGCAACATGGGACCCAAACGCAAATCCGCAACGCCAACGCCGGCATCGGCACTCGCACAGTTGCGGGAATCGCAATCGTGGAAGCTGTTGGCCATCGCCGAGACACTGGCGCCAAAGGATCTTCCACCCTCGGCGAAGAAGCGCAATTCAGCAGTGTCAGAGGACAGTGAACAGAATGGCGATACACACCCTGCAGCCCTCGAGGCAGATTTGCTTCACTACAAGGTCAGGAACCCCGAACGCATAGGCCCGAACCTATCTCTGACTTTGATCAGGAACTATTTAGCAAACTCCGCTTCAGCTACGTCGAACAGGTCACCAAAGAGAAATTTCTGCGCAGCATAACAGAGAATCCACCACGTCTGGTTGAGGGCCCCGAGAACGAGGAGAAGGAAAAGGAGATACTGGCCTTGAAAGCGAGCCTGAAGGAGCGCAAGTTAGAAGTCGCGGACATGTTAAAACAGCTGGAAGACAAGGGCAGAGAGCTCGCTTTACGCTACGAGGGACTGCAGCTGCGCACACAACAACTCGACTCACTTCCGACTGAGATTGAAGGCCTAGAAGCGAGGATCGAGCAGCTAAAGCATGAGCAAATACCAGCGTCGAACAATCCAGCACTGGCTCTTCCGCTTCCCGAGACACAACGCGTGCTGAGCGAGCGCGAGGCAGAACTTGCAGCTCTGAACGCGCAGATAGCAAGCCTTGAAGCCTCGCTCCCGAACCGGTCCAGAGAACTAGAGAAGCTGGAGCGCGAGTTGCGGCCGCTGGAGACGCAGAAGCAGGGTACCGTAGCGGCAGCGAAAGAGGCTCGAAGAAGGAAGGAGGAAGGCGGCGGTATTGGAGACGAACTAGAGGAGAGAGGCAGATGGCTCCGGGCGTCGGAGAAAGCGCTGAGAGAGATGCTGGAGGTTGAGGGATGACGTGGTTTGCACTGTGCAGGGAGCCTCTTTTCTGGGCGGTGTTGTGGGATGGGTACGGCTGGCTTGAGATACCACTGCTTTGAATGCTACTTCTCTTTTCCTCTTTGCCGACTTCACCATTGCGATTGATCCGCCTGTTATGGTTCGTCTGAAGAGGCCGCCTCATTGACAACGCACTTTCGCACCAGGATGGACCATCACGTGGGTGGAGCCGCCCCCAGCCTCACAAAACCAGAAACAAGGTCTTGCAAGCTGAGGACAAGGGGTGTCGTCGCGTTTGATTGGCCAGCCCCAGCCACTCACCGCTTCGGTCTTATCGATTACGTTGCCAGGCCAAAGGGCCCATAAACACAGGTGAAGGTGGGCCTTGCTGCAAGCTAGCTGAGCTGGCTTTCCGACGTTCCATGACATCTGCAGCAGCTTCCAGAGAAGACTTCGCAAACCGCTTTCCCCCACAACCCTTCGCTCCCAGGACGTCGAACAGCACGACGACACGCGCTGACGTCCCCCCGCCACCGAGAGCGGTCCAGTTGGACACGCTCAGCACCTTGCCGTCTATTCTTACGCCCACCTACTCATTTTGAACAGCCCGAGGGCCACGTCCGCCATCATTACGCCGGTCACGACGTTACGAGTTTTTTGTTTCCTGTTGGCTGTTGGTTGTTGTTTTGCCTGCATCTCTATTGCGAGCATTGCCTAGCCTTCTGTCGCTACATGGTGCCCCCGCCAATTGGACTCAACGACTATCACATCCACCACCACAAATTTACCCGGCCTGCTCAGCCTTTCGTCTGAAAAATAGCTACCATCGCCGCCATGTCGGACGGGCTCTCGGAACCGGGGACCAGTGTCTATGCGTCGGACTCTATGACTGTGGGCGACGGCACATGGGACTCGCAGCGCAATACCTTTCTGTTACCGAACCTGCAGGGTCTGAACTTCGACACGATGCGATATAATGGTATGGAAGTGCGCCGAGTACACGGGAGGAAAATACTGACTTCCTAGGCATGGGCAATCGTTTTTCAAGCATGGTCGGCTACAAAGCCCTCATCACCGCGCACGGCGTCCTCATGGCCGTCACCTTTCTCTTAGTTGTCCCTGCGGCTATCTTCATGGCTCGCTTCTACCATCGAAACCCGCGAACCGCATTACGATTCCATATCTGGCTGCAGATCCTGACTGTGCTCCTCTCCACTGCTGCTGTCATTGTCGCTTTTCAGGCAGTAGGCCGCGAGAGATCCCTCTCCAACCCGCACCACGGCATTGGGGTCGCACTCTATACGCTTGTCTTGGTCCAGGCCCTGGGTGGATCCGTCATTCATAGACTGGAGAAGGGCGAGGCGCGATACAAGATTCCTCTCAAACTCTACGTATGTATGCAGCTCAGGCGAGTACAACCGCAACTAATGTGTGTAGATTCATCGATGGTTAGGACGAGCGGTCGCGCTGCTCGGCATCGCTCAGGTTCCGCTCGGGCTGACGTTATACGGCTCTCCAAAGGTCCTCTTTATATTGTTCGCTGTATGGGCCTTCATCCTCCTCGTCATCTATTTCGTCCTTTCCTACAGGAACCAGCCTGAAATGAACTTCGACGACCGCTCCACATATATCACCGATACGTCCGTCGGCACCCGCAGGAGTAGACGGAGCAAAGGACACAAAGTCGGGAAGCTTGCGACTGCAGGAGCTGCAGGAGCAGGTCTTGCTGCGTTGGCATCGAGAAGACATTCTCGAAGCCGGAGTCGCAGTAGGCGCGATGAAACAGTCCTCAGCTCTCGACCCGATTCCCGATCCCGCCGTGATTCCCGCTCCCGTGTCAACGAATCCGAATTCACGGACTCGTATGTTAGCGACGAAAAGTATGCTGGTGATCGCAAAAAGGGTGGAACGTGGAAAGACCGTCTGCTGGGTGCCGGGGCCGCCGCTGGAGGTATCTTCGCGGCTCGAAAACTTTTCAATCGCAAGCAAAAGCACCCTCCGACCGAGACGGGAAGTGATTTCAGCTATAGCCGCCCATTAGGTCCGTCCGAGGTTACCCAAACTGATCTAACCAGACTCGAGGAAGGAAGGGCGCCTGCTTCCCCAGCAAACCACCGAGATGACTGGCGGCGCGTGGAAGAGAGAGAAAGAGCTCAACAGGCAGCGATGGCCGGAAGCCCGTTGCGACACGGACATCGTCCAACCAGAAGCGATGGATCCCTTGACTCCTTCGACAGTCGGACCAGCCTCAGCGAAGAGACTGAAATGAGACCTAAAGATCGCTCATATGGGCTCAAGGACGGAGTTGCTGAGCTTGGTATGTTCGGCTTCCTCAAGCACTCTTTGAGCAGACGAAGTAAAAAAAAGGAAGACGCGCGTGTGGAAGAAATGAGACAGCAGGATCTAGAAGAGGAACGAATAGCTCGCATGAACAGTAAACGTCGTAAGAAGTACACCGGCGACGGGGCCCCTCCGAGGAGAAGTAACAGACCAGCATCCACGATACTATCCGAGAGCGAAATGACGGGCGTTACACCATCCGTCGCGCGTCCCAACATGCCCCCTCCAAACGTGGACACCACTGTGAGGCCCTCAGATGGCCCAATTCGTCCACCTAAGGCGGGTGTTTACAGTGTCCTGTCCGATTCTGGATCTGAAGCTTACGACTCGCCGGGTGGTCGTCATCATCGGCGCCACCGCACTGCAGACGCTGCAGTAATACCAGCTGGTGCTGCAGCGGCGGCGACAGTGACTTCTACAGGCTCGCCTTCGAGAAAAGACCACCACCAGCGCCGAGGGAGTAGAGACGATGTAGCCTCTCCACCCGTATCGGTGAAGGTCAAGATGCACAACGATGGTCGGCATGTAACACTCCGAAGGCTAAATGAAGAGGAAGCAGCGGCGGAACGGGAAGCTAGAAGGAAGGAACGTCAACGCAAGAACCGCGCTGGGAGCGTGAGCTCGCTCGGCGGGGATGGCGGCGATCGATGGCGCAGAACCGAAGCCATGGAAGCAGCGCAGGCACAGGAGATAGGGCAACCATCTGGCATACCTCGTCCACCTCCTATGCCCAACTCAGGTCACTTGCGCATGCCTGAAGCTGTTATTCCGCCGCCTCCACCAGGCCCTCCTCCTGTGTTTGGTCAGAACCAGGCTCCTAGTCATATTCCCCTTCCACCACCCCCTCCTATTCCGGCTGCAGCGGGAAGTGTGTTGAGCAGTCCTCAGGGCACGGCAGTCTATGGCACGGAAACGGATGTTAGCAACTACGATTCCAATCGGCGCAGACGGAGAGCGGAAAGAGCGCAAGCCAAGCAAGCTAGGCTGGGAGGAAGCCGTGTCGAGTTTTCGTAATGATGGTTCACGATGAAAAAGGGATGAGCAGAGCAGGTTGCATTGTCTGGCGTTGGGTGTCGTGTCAGCATTTCAGAGTTTTCAGCGTCAAGCAAGCAGTGTTACAGCAGAGTAGATAGATTGTGAATAGTTTTTGTATCAACATATCAATATATAACATATATACGCGCACCTGTCTGTTTTGTACTTGGAGTCTTGGATATCTGGCTAGATCATACAAAATATGTAAGCTTTAGTCTGCAAGAGCTGGCAAGCCGCTTGTCGTGGTGATAGTGGATAGGTAGGATCCATCAAGTATCCACAAAGTGGAGAGGCATAGCATATCAAGGGGACCAGAAGACGTTGAGCACTTGAGGCTCCGCGGAGCGATGCCAAGAATCTCGAAATCGCCCCGATGGCGCTCCCGCTAGTGGGGGCATGGATGAGGACAGTCAACTGGTGCATGAACGGGTTACCTTCTCTCGTTCCCCAGAATCGGCAGAAAAGTGGTCAACACCACGGCCTTGTACTCTTGCTCGCGATGCAAAGATGGCTTCCTAGCTCCTCTGCTCATTCATGGTTCGCTTTACGATGTGTGGCGCATACACAACACACCCGACGACACCCGACTCCCACTGCCGAAGACGGCCCAGCCTCCGCCTCATGCGGTCGCCGTCTCGAGGCGCGCAAAAGCTGAAGGCATGCTGAGGATGCCCGGCAGGTTTTCGGATTGTTTGGCAGCCCCAGGCCGGTTGAGGTCCACAAACGGGCCTTTGTTCAGAAAGATATAAGCATTGTCGCTGTCGCTGTCGCTGTCGCTGGCGCTGGCGCTGGCGCTGCTTTCCTGCGGCCGCGTTTTGAGTTTTGGGTTTTGGGTTTTGCGGCATAATGAGGGCCATTCCTTCCGTCGAACGTCTGATGCAGCAACCACGCAATCTCCCTCGCTACCGGCACCGCTCATCCAGGGTTCGCGCATCTTGCCAATGCTTCCGCGCCTTCTGCGCCTCCCTGGAGCCATCCATCCGATCTGCTGGATCGAATCATCACGCAGGACACCCTCCATTATTTCTTCTCCCCCTCTGGCCTCCCATCTGTTGTTGGGTCAGATGACGACAGCTGCGGCAAGCACCGGAAAACACCGCCCATTGAGCACACACGGCGACTCGCAAATGGGAGGAATTGTCGGCCCCATTAGCCCATTACCCCGGTCTGCTCACTATCTCTGGGCTCTACCCAAACTGTACCGCATCTCGTATTCCAAGGACTGCGGTAGTCCACGGTCGGCGTCGGTCGCATCTTGTTCTTTGCCAAGCCCAATGCTCCGCCATCGGCGTCATGTAGCGGACTCAAAGACTGTCTTACTCCTGCCCATGTTAGGAACCACAGGAGTTTGAGTATAGACAGCCCTGGGTTTGTCAAGCCTGGAATTCTCACGGACAGGATGCTGGGATTCTCGGTAAAGCTGAGCAAGTCTCACAGTATGTGGCATACGGGTTACTTGCCCAAGGGGATTCTCGGCTAGTCGCAGGTCGCTCTAAGAGGACACTAAGGTGAAGCTCCCGTCGCCAACAGCCGACCGTGCCATCGCTGCATATGCCCATCGTGCAGCCTAGCATGTTTCTTCGAGCATGGTTGAGCCACGCAGACGGTCTGAGCTCCGTGGCCTGGCACCGTGTGGTGAGCCTTTGACCGGCTTCCGCCGCGCTTCCCTGCACGCTCTTTCCCCCAGTCGTGGAACCAGGAGGTCAGGCCGCTTCTCCATGCTTCGTTACTGGACTCACATGCCACCAGCCCCATCCCGCCTGGCCAGTGATGTTGACTAGTTGAGTCTTAATATGCACTTTCAACGCTTGGACTTTGCAATCGTCCAGGTTAACCAGGTGCGAATGAACGTTCACTCGAGCACCATGACACAAGGTATCTTCAAAGACGTCTCCCCGAGTGCAGGCGCAACATGTTTGTCATACTAAAAGGTACCAACGGATCCGCTCGGCCACTGCAGTCCTCAAGTAGATGACGAGACGTTCCCACACTAGCTTGCTACTCCCTCATGGCTTCCAATCCCAACACGACTGCTCCGGTCAAGCGAGCTTGCGATAGGTACGTCCTGTCGGTACACACTTACATGTATGCTTACTCACGCTGTTGATTGTAGTTGTCACCGACGAAAAGTCAAATGCATCGGTGAGGGCACGGCGTCCTGCAAGAATTGCGTCTCCGCAGGTCTTGCCTGCACATACAATGCGATCCCTCAGAAAAAAGGTCCCAAGGGCAGCCGTGCCAAAGTCCTGTCTGAACTTCGCGAAACACAGCGTAACGCTCAGCTTGCCACTGAATTTCCGACCGACCTGGGTTTCGACGGACGGCAACTCTCTTCCGTTTTTGCTCGCACCCAGGGCTTGTTATCTCCCGATCTCGTGGAGAGTTGTTTAGAATATTTCTTCACCAATGTCTACCCTTCGAAACCTGTACTGCACCGGCAAAGAGCGCAGGAAGCTGTTGCCAGCATGGTGCGCTCTACCGAGGCCTATTGTATGATTGTCGCACTGTGCGCGTACGTCATGATAAGAACCAACCACGAGGCACCGACTACTGTGCTGCCGCGTCCAGAAATGGCTCACATGTCTCATATCGGCATTGGGCACGTTCTGTTGGAAGAGTCTGTCCGCGTACGGCAAGGTTGCGACCATCGTGAACAACCGTCTCACACGAGCGTTCTTACTTCGTGGTTTTACAGCGGCTGCTACTTTGGACTAGCGCAAGAGAATACGGCCTGGACGTATCTTCGGGAGGCAACGACACAAGCGCAGCTGCTGGGAATGCATGACGAAGCGACGTACAAGCACGACCCTCTCGATCTATCACGGAAACGAGTCCTCTACTGGCTTCTTTTCATGGCAGAAAGGTGTGTACAGATATATGTGCGCTCAAGTGCCCAGCGCTCTTATTAACTGCTATTAGAACTTTTGCATTGCACAAACACCGCCCCATTTCCTTGTATCCGACTATACACCCACCCTCTTTGGACGAGGTTTCTTCCGACCGACCTGTCGCGGCTGGACTCGAACTCATGATCAACATGTTCAAAATCATCGACGACACTTTTGTCAACCTTTGGAACCGAGTGCACAACACGCATGCAACCGCTGCGTGGATTACCCAGGTGCAGACTCAGCTCTCCGAAGCCGTGCCAGCATACTTTGAATGCACGGAAGCGCAAGAAGTGGAAATCCGCATAACGCAGCAATGGTTACGAGCACAAACTTGGCAGCTCAGCGTTTGTCAAGGCCTCGTGAGCAGTGTCTCCACCGACAATCGGCTTACCTTCAAGTATCCCATCGAGATTGCAAGAGACGTCCTCACAATTTCTCATCAATTTCCCCAGCAAGCTATGGAAGTCCACGGTGTAGGCTTGGTAAGTACACTCCCGATTACAGTTTGCCTGCTTTCACAGTCATCCTTTTGTCCATGGCACGATTCTTGTATGTTTCGGTCTTTTCGCGGACCCACTCAGCAACATCTACCTGACGTCCGGGCCTTGACTAGCTCTGCAATCCTGTCACATTCTCCCATCTTTCGCACGTCAAACATTTGAATGGGCTAACGACGCTACAGGTTGAGAAGCTGTTCGACATTGCTTGTTGCCTCACTGACGTCGTCGCCTGCACGTCCTTTTCGCCAGATGCACTGGCACTGGGTCCTCGCGACTACGTCTCTCGTTTCCTAACCCTCATCTCAACGCTTCGCGGAGGGCAAACCCGCTATCTTCCTCTCTTACTAAGCAAGCTGTCTGAAGTCTTGCCCAACCTTCCACTTCCCCGATCTCTGAACCTCGCCCAGACTGTTCCCGCCTCGTCGCTTGGCCTTACTGCGACTGGCTCGGGGACCCTTCCCTCCAATGTCCTCGACGAATTTTCGGCAAATTCCGATACATCGTCACCATCGTATCCATCAAACAACCTGATTCGCCGGCTCGCTGCACAAACTGGTGCCCAGCTTCCCTTCAATCCGACACAGCAGTCCATGATTACGGTACCAACCTCGCACGTCGGCGATCTGTCACTATACAACTCGTCACATAGCACGACGCATTCCTCTAGCTCTGGTCCAAGAAGCAATTCCACAACACCTGGACCTTATGAGCCCCCAATACCGCGGTCACGCCCGCAGCTCGGAGGGCATCCCTCGATGCAACCCCCCTCTTCGCACGGCCATCTTCCGAGTCACCATATGCGCGTAAATACAACATCATATGATCCCAGGTTCAGCATTCAAAACTACCCCGTTGACCCTTTGATCTACAAGCAAGAATGACTAGGAGGTCACGAAGTCATCACCATAAACATGGATAGGCCCGATTCTGGAATCGGACCGATGCGGGATTTGATTAGTTAGAGCTTTCGATCATTCAAAGTTTTCCAACACTCGCACCGAGACACAAATTCCTAGCATAATGGAATGACTAAATTCTGATAAGGCGAGCACGTGGGGAATGGTCCATATCAACGTGGAGGCAGAGGCGTCGCATTAAAACCTGGAAAGTGTCACAATGGTTACTTGTCAGGGTTTATCCTTCCAACCACGCGTTTTATGATCGTCAGCAAATGCAGGGCAACGAAATATAAGCCCCTCGGCAGTTCCTTTGACGGGACGATCGCACCGTCTCATTGCATGCGGGGACAGACGAACCGTTTTCGGGTTCGAAGGATCTTCGCACGGTCGGCGCGTACGTATCCCCCATGGGCCGATCGCCACACCGGACTGCCTTATCAGACCTCGCACGAGAGGTGAACGATATCAGATTCCTGCCTTTGGGTTGCACGCACGGACACGCAATATCATGCCCGACCCAAAAAAAAAACCCACGGCACCATGCCTGAGAGACGCGCAACCACATTCCCGTACATAACCTAAAGATGAGACAAGCTAAAAAGATGTTGTTGCGAATGAGGCGAGAAGGCTAGGAATAATACGAGGTCGCCGTTCAAGTTTGTTGTAAATGTAGTTCCATTGCCACGGCTTCTTTCTTTTTGCGCGATTTTCGCCACTGTTGGAGTGGAGAATGCATGCATGTACTGTATACCTAGATTAGGACAGGTTGATTATGGCATCATGGATGTACTGTGTAGCTACACGCCGACCGCCCAAGCTGTTGTTGAGCAGAGTAGGTACTGTGTAAGACTATTTATGCAAGTTCGAATAATACAAACAAACAAACGAAGAAAGAAAACAAACAGTTTTTTCCTGGGCCGCGAATTCGTACCTTGATCCGCATCCCCTACTTATCTATGGTAACCAACATCCAAGCCATGTTTATCATCCCTCCCCCAACCCCACGTCAACGATCACGTCACGTCAACAACCCCACCTCTCCCCATCTCTGCACACTATACAATATCTACCAGGTACCGAATATTAATGGAAACCTCCATGTTTCATCTCCTTCTCTTTTCCCTACCTACCACTACCGAATCGGTCCGACTCGCGTGTCAGATTTTTCTTTTTCTTATGCCCTTGGGTTCCTATCTGGGGTTCGATAGTGTATAAGAATAGGGATATGGGGGAAGGGATGGTGCACATTATGTTTATCTACTTCGCTTCGCCGTTCGGGATGCCTGGTCTGGGTGTACTTGGTAAGCTTCTGGACGCCGACACGACCTGGAGGTCGGGGATCGGACACTGTGTTTTAGTAGTGGAGTGTTGTGGAAACTAGGGGGGGTGGAGGGTTATGCTGGGTGGTGGACTAGGTTGGTAGTGGTAGTGAGATGTTGAGTATTGCATTTGCTGCTGTGTATGTTGATGGTTCCACGACAGGATTATTATAATGCTGGGTGTTTTTTTTTGGGTTTGTGGGATAAGGGATTGGTGATCGGGGGGTACTGTCTGTCATGGGGTGGAAACATGGATGGTGGTGGTTTCGTAGCGGAGAAGTTTTGTTGTGGTGAGAATATGGCATGTTTAGTCTTGTTCTACGCAGGTATGCTACCTAACAAAACTAATAGATAGGATAGATAGTGGTAGCACGAGGTATTACCTAAATTGACTAGAGCATTGTGTTGAAGTCCTCTTCCTGCTTCTACAAGATTAAGATGAACGATTTTTCACCTCTAGGTCGCTGTATCGTAGACCTCGAGGTACAAATACAGCATATACTTGATATCACGTGGCCATACCATTCACACACACTACCATAGTAGGAATAGCATTTTTTTATCCAACGTAAGGTAGGTAGGTATCTACATTCCGTGCTTGTTACCTACCATAGCATAACTAGCTGACAAAACGCTGACAAAACCAACGCACAGCCCACCCACCGCTAGGTACGTTTCACATGCCGATAATCATGCAATACCCTCCACAAAAAAACAGCCCATTATCTTTTTACTACGCCCTCCATTTACGTTTGTTTCCCTGCCCCTTCTCGCGCTAGGCTAGGGATAGCGGATATCTTAGATCGAGATCGCAAGCTTGTGCGGTCTTTTTTTCTTAGTTTTGGTTTTGGTTTGTGGGCGTCGTTGTGGCTGCGCATGCAGATGAAGATGTAGATGCGATTTGATTGGGGACGGCGGAAGGTGCCGTGGTGGTCTGTGTTGGGCGCATGGTTCGGATCTAGGTAGGTAAAAGATGACATTCTTTGGTCTAGGAATGTGTACTGTGGCTTTTTCTTTAGAAATAGAAAGAGGCGTAGGGTTATTTAGTGGAAGGATAGATGCTATCTGTACAGTATGGTAGATTATTGTACGCTTCCTTTCTTTTCGTTTCTAGCAAAACAGCAAAGATTGGCAGCCAGCGATGCGAATCTCGCACGTGTTTTTATTTTTTTTAGCATCGAGTTTCGGGATCTACCGGCACCCAAACCAAAGACACGGGAGCATTTTGTGGCGTTTCTCGGCCTTCAAAGATTGCGGCTCGGAAAGTTGCTTCATAGGATATTATTTACCGGTACGGGTAGGTAGGTAGGGCAGGGGTTGCTTGATTTAATAGCGCGGAGTAATAATGGTTCGATTTCTTACTTCTAGGCTTCCCGTTTTGTAGGGAATTAAACTTTGGGGGGCGCATGTGGCAGGGCGTTTTTCTTTTTTTTTTTTGCGCGCGGATCTCACGGCATTTTCTGGGGGTGTGGGCGAAACGCGGGAAGGAGGGAAGAAAATGCGGAAAGTGATCGCGGCAAGTAGTAGGTAAGAAACGGTGCTTGGTCTGTTCTGACGGAAAGTGGAGTAGATACCGCTTCTTCTCGTTTTTATTATTATTAGTTTGATACGGGATGCGGTGCGTACTCCGTACTTGACATCGTACTTGACTTGTTCATTTCTGGGGAAGAATAATACATGGCGCATGTACCCAGTTCATGTTGAGTGACGAGGCGCCGAAAGAGCGATCTGGCGTAAGGCCAATTTGCGCTGCTGGGATGCTACATGGGAGAGCTGTGCCTAGGCTGACAAGACGTTCTAGCACATTTGATGGAATTTTCTGTGCTTACTGCAGCTGCACACCATTGTGCATCTGGCCATACCTAGCTAGTAGTGAGTGGCTGGTGTTTCGCATAAAACCGTACGATCAGCGATGGAAAGCTCGCCAGGCAGGGGTCTACAGCTGTCATCTTAGACAATGGCATGTCATCGGCTCATTCCTTACCTAATAGCCAACGAGGCTTGTGATTTCTGGATGTCCCGGTAGTTCCCGTCGTAAGTCTGAAGGGTACAGTTACAGTAACCAACGGTTGCACAGGCCTACCTACCTGACTCTCTCGGCTGCAACCACAACCACAAATGTGGCGACACTGTTACACCAGCCCCGCCAGCACCTTGCAAAACCCAAGATAATGTTACGTATCTCAAAGTCCCGAAGAGGACATTCTACGAGGTACAATAAATCATTACGGCGACATCCTCCAACATGCAGAGTCTCCCCATGACAGGCCACAATTAACGTTCAAGGCCGCCCCCGGGCTTGCTTCCCGCTGTCTGATGGGTGCTCGACCGCACTCCCTAGCTGTACCCCCGGGGCTGACAAAGTTACCCATTATTGTACCTTGTAGGTCTAGAGATGTTGAGACTGTGGCAGTGCATCTAAAGACCTGATCCGCGGAGATGTATCTAATCCACAATCAGCTCCACACTCCCCTACCCTCAGGGAAGAGCGCGGTTTGATGCCGTACAGGGGTCTTATCAATGATTAGGCTTGTTGATACTCTAAGCGTGTTCCTGCTCCTACAAGTGAGGCTGGTGTGGGACGCTGAACTTACAGTACCTGATGCATGTAAACGAATGCTTCTTGCGTACTCGGTTGATATGTCTGTCTGGGGGTGAGGATCAGCAAGTAGATTCCCCAAAAAAATCTTCCCTCTAGCTATCGAATGTAAGATCGCGTGAGAATGTGCCTTTTGTCGAGTATTAGAATTTTCCAAGATAGGAGAGATTGTTGAAATAGAGACGTAAGGATGGAAAGCATTTAAAATAGAATCGCACGAGAATCTACATTTTATCAACTGTTAGCATGTTCCAAGACAGAAGAGATTATTGAAATACGGTAGAGACATAAAGATAGAATCACACATGTTTATCCAAGCAACCAAGATGTCTCTTATCGTGTGAAGAAGACATCGACGTACAGTACATGAACGTCCAACATCATGGACCGCCGACAAACCGTGACCAGGAAGAGATTCGGAAATTTGGTATGGCTATGGAGGCCCCGACGAGTGATAACGACAGGGCAAGCATGGCCACGAAATCTAGAAACTAGTAATACATAGGATTTCAAGGACTACCGTATGTAGGGTAGCTACCACACTAGCATACCGGCTATGAGCTAACAGAACCAAGCCGAACCTACCCAATGCGACAAAGGATAATTCTAGGAAATGCGGCCCCGAATAAGAAAAAATAACTCAGGTACTAGCGGAAGGAACAACAAAACAAACTCAAAAGGGAGGAAACGCTCCCCAACCCCTAATAGAAAATACATTCATTAGCCAGAAGACATGACCTCCCTCTCCCTATATCCAACACACACTTACGGCGAACGACTCAGTCGGAAGCCGGACTCGGCGGTAGATCTCCAGTTGCCCAATGTACAGGCCTCTCGCCAAGCACATACTGCATCGTACCTCCGTTGGCGAAAATATCGTCCCAGGTCAGCCAGGCTCTATCCCACGTCTCGCCGTTGACTTTCAAGCTCTGGACATAGAACGTAGTATTGCGATTGCCACCGCTGGATATAATTTCGAGCTTTTTCCCGTTTCCGAGGTCCATGGTCATGGACTCGAACCACGGAGCCAAGATGAGGAAGGTAGTCTGGCCGGTGAGGGGATACAGGCCGATCATCTGCCACTACCGTAGCCGGTCAGTCGTGCCACCAAATCGAGGGGAAAAAAAGAGTACATACGAGAAGATTGCTCTCCATAGCCCCAGCATCGCTGTTCCCGGGCAACCCTCTTGGCCCAGCATTGTACAGCGCACCAATATCCCGGCTCCTATTCACGCTCCTCCACTGCTCCCCCTGAACAAAGTTGTACAGGTACGGCGTTACGAAACTCGGCTCATTGCCCGCATCGAAGAAGCCGAGCTCGAAAATTTTGTTCAGTCGGTCCACAAATCGCGCATCACCCCCAACCCGCTTCTTCAGCTCAGCAACATCGTGAATAGCATTCATGCTGTAGACCCAGCTGCTGTCCTCGTAATAGGCATCGCTCCAGTAGCATCCGCCGCAGTTTGCAGGGTCCTGAGGAACGAAGGACCCGTTTTCGAGCCGAGGAACGACAAAGCCGGCGTGGTCATAGGAGGTTGCGGCGGGATTCCAGTGGTTACGCCAGTTTTGGGAGCGGTTGAGGTACGTCTCCGCTTCCGTAGACTTGCCGAGGCCGGCAGCGACCTGGTGGAGACCAAAGTCGTTGGTGGAATATTCGACGGCTTGTGATACTGCACGCGAGAAGCGAGGCGTTATGTATCCGTACTGTAGCCAGTCTGGCAGCGCACCACGTCCTTCTTTGGTTGAGGAGTCAGGAGCGTTCGGGTCGAAATTGTTTGGTGGGACTACTTCAGCGTCGGTCTGCATAGCGGAGAAGCCGTCTTCCCAGTCGATACTGCCCCTCACGCCCTTGATATACGCATCGGCAAGCACATTGTCGGCGTTAGAGCCACCTTGAACTCGTCCGTTGTAGTTGGAAGAGCGAGCATCGGGCATGAAGCCGTCGTGTCTCCAGATATCGATGAGCGACCGGATAAACTCTTCGTAAGCCTCGGGCTGGATGATTTGAAATAGAGCCGTGTGACACCGATGCGTATCCCACAGGGTGAAAATGTCATCATAGTAGGGTTCGCTGCTACTCCATCCGGGGTTCTCTCCGCTTCTGTTCGAGGGTATCAAGAACATACCATAGAGCGAGCTGTACACCAATTGTAAGTCGTCCACGTTATCTGAGGATATCTGTACTTTGTTGAGTACTTCTTTGTTCCACCGAGTCTTTGCGACATCAGCCAACGCTAGAATTTCAGTATCTTCAGCGATCTCCTCCAGGTTTTCACAGGCCTTTTGCGAGGATATGAAGGAAATACCAACACGGGACGCTACCTTGGGCCCAGAGAACGTAAAGACACCTCCAAGCCGTTCAGATCCGGACACGGAAGTGCCCGGTACGCTTGAGTTTCCATAAAAAGCCCAATACTCCCAAGGTTGCTGGTTGAATCTTCCGCAAAAGTGGATGGTCCAGTCAGGAGACAGGTTCCACCCGTTGTTGTAAATTCCAGAGCCCTCATAGTGACCGTCCTCAAACAAGCTAAAGTTGCCGCCACTGTAGTGTTGTTCCCAGCCAAAGCCTCTGAAGCTAGGAAGCACATGCGAGACATCGACGACAACCGACGACACGCTGTCCTGCGGAAAATCATAGGAATAAAGACCGGCATGCTCAGTCGCAGCAAGCTCGACTGTGACCCCGTTTGCGAGAAACGATTTGTAATATCCAACCCCTCCTTCATCGGGGGATGCTCGTGGTTGGGATAGGTCTTCTAGTGAAATGGGAACCCCGACGACTGGCATTTGCGAAACGACACCGTATTTAGGGGCACCACCAGTTCCTGATTCGTGCATCATGCTAAAGCCGAAGATGTTGCCTTCGGGGAGGTAGCCAGAGTACGCATTCGCATCGCCATTCCGCATGTCGGGTCCAAGTTTGACCATCGCAAAAGGCGCGGCAACAACTCCAGGAAACCTGTTCCCGCCACCCTCTGTCCCTTGACTGTAGGATGTAAGCCGTCGTGTGGACATTGGGGCTGTTCCACTTACAAGATGTTGACATATTGACTCCAGTCACTGTCGGCCTGAGCGAAATCGACAGAAATGACGACCAAGGTAAAACAAACATGTAGAAATAAACACGACCTTGTCAATAAAGCCATCCTGTTGTATTTCTCCTGTCCCGCTAAATGATTGTGTCGCGCGCCCCTTTGAAGACAAATACAATAGCAATGTTACGCGAGTGCGTTGTTTGTGGCTTTCTGCCAAGGACTCACAAACGTCACTCACCCATTTAGACCTTAGAGTATTAAGCTAAACTCTGGTAGTATCGTGACTGCCTGTTTCACGGTTCGTGTGCCTTGGTCGTGGCTGTTGGCAACGTGCCGAGCGTCCCGAGCTTATCGAAAGGCCGAAGTATGATTGGTAGCATGCAACGAACACAAAAAGCAACGGGTGAGATTCAAAAATAATGCAGCCTGTCGTCTTAAAGATGTCTCCGCAGTGTCTTGGAATACTTGCAGGATGACCCATCGCGAAGTAGTGCTGACCAATGGTAGTGTTTGCTTCGACCATGTGAACAGTATGTCACAATGCAGTCAGCCTGTAGTTGCAGGGAAGCTTGAAAGAAGGGAATTTAATATATAGATCCTAGAAGACTTCGTGACAAAATCAGGAAAGCGTAGGGAGTAGGAAGCCCTTCAATAGGGTAGTTGACCTTACTAGGGATTGCCGTTTCCGCCGACGTGCCGTGCACGCACGTGGGAGAACTTCGCGACTGCTTTATAGCATGTGTCATAAAGCGCGACCGTCCGAGTATAAGAAATCCTTATGCGCAGGTTACGGTCAACGTTGGCCAGGCCGGCAGCGAGTGTCCCGAACCGCAGTGCACGACTTTCCGTATCCTTATCCTTCGAGGTTGTGAACAACGGGTTCCTGCCACCATGTGCCATGATTTAGACGACTTCTTCGTCACTCTTGTTTGCCCTCTTCGTGCTCTGTATATGCGGGTACAAGTGCGAAGTCGCCAGATGCTAACTCTTGTCTCTTCTTGCCGTTCAAGCTCACGAAGCTATCAGGCTGGGATACGTATGATATTGCGACGAGTATTTCTCGGTAGAGCGGGCGGATATGCTTACCATCCTAGGTATCTGTGCAAGGACCGTCTAGGGCTTCATTGTCCGAGGCTTTCTTGATTGGCACTTCGCCGGGCATCGTATGTAAAAATGAGCATTTGCTGTCGCTACTTACGATAAGGGAAAACTTTGGCAGCATTCGATCGAGTCCAAAATGACTTTTTGGACATGGCGCTGTCGGACTCTAGGTACATGGCGCATCGGCGTATCGTCGAGCATCCAAATGTCAGCATCAGGCTGGCATGTGAACGTGCGGCTCACGCGGAGCCATCCGTGCCACGTGAGTGTCCTAATGCGGAATGCCTCGGCATCTTCGTGAATGACGTCCCACGTCAAACACCAAGTCACCTGGTCAACAATGCATCATGGCAGCACAACCAATGGAAAGCTCGTAAACCCGCTCGCGAGATCATCGGACGGCGGCCGCTGCACCCCAAGCATACGCTATGTCCGGCCCCACGACCGACTTTCAGCAGCCTTTCCCCCAGATTCGCTTCGCTTGGCGTGCAGTGGTGGCAGCATGTGAAAGGACCTCGGAGACTCGAAACCTACTAAACTTCTTATAAGTCTAGACGACCGTTCCTTTGTCTTGTGATCCGTCTCCACGTTCGAAAACTGCCGCAGTGCTCCTGGACCTGTCCTCTATCTCCTTTCATTGGGACCTTAACAGTCACTCGAATTTTCTATCAAGATCCTTCGCGCCCGAATCGATCGATATGTCGAAACGTTTCTCAACTGCCGACGTCGCGTCGCACAAGACGGCGAGCGACCTGTGGATCATTGTAGACGAGGATGTGTACGACCTGACAAACTTCCAGGAGGAGCATCCAGGAGGCAAGAAGAGTATGCCAAACCACAAACCCAAGCATCGCACGAGAAGCTAATCATGTCAAAGTCCTCCAGCGTGTTGCTGGCAAAGATGCGTCCAAGCAGTTCTGGAAGTACCACAACGACAGCATTCTTAAGAAGTACCAGAAGCAGCTGCAGGTCGGATCGCTAGACACCAAAGCCGCGCCTCCAGCTCCCCCAGCAGCATCAGCCCCGGAAAAGAAGGCGGAGAAGAAGGATCTCGTCAAGCCCGAGGCAAACTCCGGTGTCGTAGCACCCCAGCCGACGGAAGTCGCTGCCGAGGAATCCGAGCCCTTCGATGCGTATGGAGACCTCATCCCCTACGCCGATCCATCCTGGTACCAAACCGTACGTCAAGAGCCTCCAAATATCGCACGGTAGTGAAGCGCAGCTAACGTGGAATTCCACAGTACCACTCCCCCTATTTCAACGACACACACGTTGCCCTCCGCGATGAAGTTCGCCAATGGGTCGAAGAAAAGCTCATGCCCAACGTCACCGAATGGGACGAAGCGAAGAAAGTCCCCGACGAAATCTTCCACGACATGGGAGAGCGCGGTTACCTCGCCGGCATGCTCGGTATCAAATTCCCCACACAATATACCGACCGGAGGGTCAAGAGCGTGCCACCAGAGAAGTGGGATCATTTCCACGAGATGATCATTACGGACGAGTTGTCAAGGACGGGCAGTGGCGGTCTGGTGTGGAACTTGATCGGTGGATATGGTATTGGCGGACCGCCTCTTTTCAAGTTTGGAAAGAAGGAGCTCGTTAAGCGCATTGGGCCTGATGTCCTGAGTGGGAAGAAGAGGATCTGTTTGGCCATCACCGAACCAGGTATGCTTTCACAAACCCTCAAGATTAGTCTAGACTCAGTACTAATAGCTCGATAGATGCGGGCAGCGATGTTGCAAACCTGACCTGTGAAGCCAAGCTTTCCGAAGACGGCAAACACTACATCGTAAACGGCGAAAAGAAATGGATCACAAACGGTATCTGGTCCGACTACTTCACCACCGCCGTCCGCACTGGCGGCGAAGGCATGAACGGCGTCAGCGTCCTGCTCATCGAGCGTAGCGCGGGCGGCGTCTCGACACGGAAGATGGATTGCCAGGGTGTATGGAGTAGCGGCACCACATACATCACCTTTGAGGACGTCAAAGTCCCCGTCGAGAACCTGATCGGTAAGGAGAACCAAGGCTTCAAGGTCGTCATGACAAATTTCAACCACGAGCGCATCGGCATCGTCATCCAGTGTCTGCGCTTCGCCCGCGTCTGCTACGAGGAGAGTATGAAGTACGCACACAAGCGCAAGACGTTCGGCAAGCGCCTTATCGACCACCCCGTTATCCGCCTCAAGCTCGCACACATGGCTCGCCAGATTGAAGCTAGTTACAATTGGCTCGAGAACCTCATCTACCAGAGCGAGAAGATGAACGATATGGAGGCCATGTTGAAGCTGGGTGGTGCTATTGCTAGCTTGAAGGCGCAAAGTACAACGACGTTCGAGTTCTGTGCGAGGGAAGCGAGTCAAATCTTTGGAGGTCTGAGCTATAGCCGTGGCGGTCAGGGCGCAAAGGTCGAGAGGCTGTATAGGGATGTGAGGGCGTACGCCATCCCCGGTGGCAGTGAGGAGATTATGCTGGATTTGAGCATTCGACAGGCGCTGAGGGTGCACAAGGTGCTCGGCATGAAGCTGTGAGCCACGTTGGCGTACGAGTAGCTTGCCTGTATCATTAATGTTAGTAACACATCCTCATTGAACCACAGGACATATTCTTTTCTTTTTAGCCTTTAAGTCACGGGTGTCATTGACCATGGATGTGGGATAGTTCCGTTGCCCGGAATAATTTTGGTCAATCGGCATGTTGCTTTAACGGCTTTTGTCCTAGTTGGGGTAGCTAGTATATCTGTTGGCCATATACCGACGCAGCACACTATCGACCTTTGAACGACGAGCAATAAGAAATAGCGCTATTGTTATAGGTCATATATCTCCTTTACAGCCACGCCAGCCTAGATTGGCGACGCCTTTGAGGCTAAACTCGACCTTCCGCGTGGACGACCCTGCTCCTTGCCACCACAACGAACCGAACAACACCGCCACTCCCCAATTCATTGCACACCGCGCATAAATCTAGATGTAATTGATTGTAAGTGCCTGCTAACAAGACAAGCGTTTTTGTCGTTGCAAGTCATGATCACCGGCTGTTGATGTCCCCGCGGACTGCCCCACCAGTTGAGACTTCATTTGCGGCAGTTGCTGCCCAGATGTCGATACTATGGTCACTGCAGTCTGAGACTCCACCGAGATTACAACTAGGTGTATCACTGGTCGGTATCACAATAGCGAAACACCTCATGTCGCCGTCCTCGGAGAGCTGCCAAGGTGCCTCGAATCTATGCCTTTACCCATACAGCGTGTAAATGACAGACTTGCAGAGTGCAGCTATCCCAGGTGTACGATTCCATTCTCTCGAAGCAATGATGAGACAGCTGAGTGCGGGGGCAAGAGCAGATCCATCAATCATAGGGCGAGCGAGGTTGGTGACCAAGTCCGGTAGTCAAGTCTACAGCAGCTAGACGCGTGGACAGTATACGCAGATCTCACATCGGTGTTTGACAACCACCCAAAGAAGCGGGGTACCAGATGTCGTCCTGGAGATGCGAGGGGTAGAGCTACGAAGCACAATCTATTCCCATCACATTACCTGGGGAGGAGACAGATGGTGTATCATCGAAATTGACTTCAATCAATGAGCAATCATGAAGAGGGGAGCTCTGGTCACGTTAAATACAAGTGGGCTGAATGCGGGTATAAAGCCACGAAAGAACGCATAGAGTCTCGCATCAGTCTGTCGTACAGTCTCAGCGACCTCCCACAAAATCACAGCCTTTTCATACGCACCATCCACGAACAACATGGCGCCCACCACAGAAGTTCCCCGAAGAGTCGAATGGAACGGCAAGCAGGTTCCGGTCTATCCTATGCAGACCGTCGACTTCTCTGCAATCCTCTCCCAAGAACCTGCGGAAATTGAGAAGCTGCTCCAGTGCTGCAAGGATGAGGGTTTCTTCTACTTGGATCTGAACAACGTCGACGGCCGCCGATTCATCGATGACCACCAGGAGTTGCTTAAGCTCATGCACCGCTTCTTTGAGTCTCCTCTTGAGGTCAAGAACGAATATGGACTGATCTCTCCCCATCTCGGGTAAGTTTTCCACATTCGACTATATCACACAATCAGCACAAGTACTCACAGTGTCAAGATACGAGCCCATTGGTTCGCGCAACGGTGTCCTCGAGCACACACGAGACGGCTACGAGATGGTCAAGGTCTCTCGCGATGAGATCCAACGCGAGTCTCCCACCATTCCCCGCAACATCAAGAACAGCACCGACCTGAAGATCCTCGAGAACGCCATCTCCGGCAACAACATCATGTCCAAGGCCATCTTGGCCGCACTCTCCACCGCCTTCGGCCTCACGGGCGCGTCGCGCTTCGAGAACTTGCACCGCAACCACCGCCCCTCCACCAGCACTCTCTCCATGATGCACTACATCCCCTCCAACCCGGCCAAGGACGGAAACGTCGGTCACCAGAAGCACACTGACATCAGCTCGCTGACCGTGCTCTTCACCGAACAGTGGGGTCTCCAGATCCGCCCACCCGGCACCAAGGAGTTTGGCTTCGTGGAGCCCAAGAAGGGTCAAGCCATCATCAACGTCGGCGACTCGCTGCGCTTCGCCAGCGGTCATGTCTTCCAGTCGTGCATCCACCGCGTTGTCCCTTACAACTACGAGGAGCACCGCTACTCGGTGGCCTACTTCCTCCGTGCCGAGGACGAGACCATGTTCCAGGACAGCGAGGGCCGCTACGTCACCTCGCGCCAGTGGCACGACGAGAAGTTTATGGCGTTCCTGGCGTCGCCCGCTGACCAGGCGAATGCACCGAGCTCGCTGTTGTTGGGTGGCATGCAGGAGGAGGAGACGGATGTTTATGGCCTGCCCAAGTCGATGCCCGTCGTTGCTGCTGAGACGGCAAAGAACCCGGCTGTGGAGGTGGCTGCTGTGGAGGTTAGCGCTTAGTCTGGATATGTAGTTCAATGTGATTGGTTGGTATGAGAAGGTTGTTATATACATGGCAATCTATCTGACGCAAGAGCGTCTTTCCTCCCTCCAAGCATCTACCTAGCGTGAGCGGATTCCAAAGCTCCGCCTTAGTTTATTGCTTGAAAATGCATGACCAACCGTACCTAGCATGCCGGCCATGAATACTTTACACTAGTTCCGAGGTTATCTCTATCTAATAACGTGATCGAGAAACAGCATTTTTTCTCCACAAATTTGCTAAATAGGCACAAGGTACCGTACACGCGACCAGGGCTTAATAAAATAAACAAACTCACCCAGCTAGCCCTACCCCCAAACTTTGGATAATACCCCAGATTTTTTGCCGCCCACCTTGGCAATGACATCTTTCTTCTTCTTCTTCGAACCTTCTTTTATTCTTTTTCTTCGTGCGTTGATGTGTGTGTGATTTTCCCACCAGCACTCACGCACTCCAAATTACAAACATTTCAACGAATACACATCCGTTGACCCCACCACAACGATGAAGTCCACCGCCTTCTTCCTCGCAGCAGCAGCAGCAGCAGCGGTCCACGCATGCGACAAGGAGCACCATTTCCGGCACCACGAACGACATCTCCACGTACAACAACCGCGGAGTCAGCTCGACGATATCGGAGCATCGAAACGCGTATTTCCCCCAGCCTTAACGGCGCACGAGCGGGTATTGATTGATTCCTTCGATAACACTACGGTGGCGAGTTGGTCGCGGTATTATAGTACGTAGCGTTCATGTTGGTGTTTAATGCATATTCATATAGGGATAAGTTGTGGGACTCACGAACCGAACAGCACATAAGAGGAATCTAGCGGGGGAAAGCGACATAGTTCCGAAATGGACAGCTGAGCGGTGGGGCGAGTATGGGTTTGAGACGAGGTTGGACAGTTATTGTACGTATGTCCACTTCATACTTATGGAGGGGGTGTTCTGGTGTTGAGCTGACATGGTATAAACACACAAAAAAGATGTCTACCTAGATTACCCTGTCCACCAATCTCTTGCGCTTCATTACGGGAATGGGAGTATGTGGGAGGCTAGTCTCGAGGAAGAAGTGCTAGAGGAGGATGAGACGACGGGGTATTCGGATCGGGTGCCTGCATTTCACGGGTATTCTGGGTCGGGGAATGTGTCGGCGGAGTATGTTTACGTTGGTACGTCACGTCCCCCCCCCTAACAATTCCAAAAACCACAAGCCTAACACACTCAAAAAAAAACAGGCCGCGGATCCCAACAAGACTTCCACCGCCTCCAATCCCTAGGTATCACTCTCGCGGGAAAAATCGCCCTAGCCAAATACGGCGGCCCCTTCCGAGGCCTCAAAGTGAAAAACGCACAAGCCGTCGGCATGATCGGCGCCATCCTCTTCACCGACCCGGGCGACGACAAGACCATGATTCCCCCTACCTACCCAACGTATCCGCACGGCCCAGCCCGGAACCCGACGTCAATCCAACGGGGCAGCGTCGTCGATCTGAGTGCCTACCCAGGGGACCCGACGACGCCTGGGTATCCGTCTAAGGAGGGGAGTGAACGGGCGGACACGGGGACGATACCCCGGATTCCGAGTCTGCCTTTGTCGTGGGTTGAGGCTCGGCCGTTGCTTGTGGCTCTGAATGGGTGTGGGGTGGATGCGGAGACGGTGGGACGCTCGAATTGGGTGGGGGGGATTGAGGGGGTGGAGTATAGTAGTGGGCCGTCTGGGGCTAGGGTGTCGATGAGGAATATGATGAGGGGGGAGATGAAGTGGATTCACAATACGGTTGGGATTGTCAACGGGACGGATGGGGATGAGGTTGTGATTGTGGGGAATCATCATGATGCTTGGATGATTGGGGGTGCAGGTGAGTTAACTAGCATAGTTTTGAGTGACAATGGGGGGTTTGATTTGCCTAGCTAACACAAATGGGTTATCATAAAGCGGATCCGCACTCTGGCTCAGCTATCCTGGTAGAGACAGCAAGAGCCATCGGGGCACTGCTCAAGACGGGTTGGAAGCCCAAACGAACCATTGTACTATGCAGCTGGGACGCAGAGGAGTACGGTTTAGTCGGAAGGCAAGTTTTCAATTCCCTCTAACTATTGCTACATGCCACGCCCCCTCATGTCTCTCTAACACAGCCCACAGTACGGAATGGGTGGAAGAATATATCCCCTGGCTCAAAGACTCGGTAGTCTCGTACCTAAACATCGACGTCGGCGTCGCAGGCACTATCCCCGATTTCGGCGCAAGCCCCGATCTGCACGCTCTCACCACAGCCACAGCCCAAAAAGTCATCTGGCCGCACGGCAACAACCGCACCGTGTACGACGCATGGGAAGAGAAAGCAGGCGAAATCGATGGGCTGGGCGCGCAGAGCGACTACGCGGCCTTTGTGCACCGGGCTGGGATTGCGTCCATCGATATGGGCACCACACGCGCGCCTACCGATCCGATTTACCACTCGCACTCGAATTTCGACTCGTTCCATTGGATGACTACGTTTGCGGATCCGGGGTTCGTCATGCATAAGAGTATTGGCCAGTTCTTGACCCTGATGTTGTTTCATTTGGTGGATGATGAGGTGCTGCCGCTCGAGCCTGCGAACTATGGTGTCGAGATGCGTGCGTGGTTCCAAGAGCTCGAGCAACTGGTTAGCGAGGCGAATGCAACAGCGGATGTGCAGCTATCAGCTCTGGACGATGCGGTTTCGGTGTTTGAAGACTCGGCGCGGGAGTTCAATGGGCAGCGTGCCATGGCTAACAGTTCTGCTGCGCTGAGGGCGGTCAATCACAAGGCCCGTGATTTTGGGCGCGCGTTTATCGGTCAAGGTGGACTTCCTGGCCGGGACTTCTTCCAGCATCTTATCTTTGCTCCGGGCATCGATACGGGATATAGGCCTGTGATGTTCCCAGGTGTTACCGAGCAAGTCGCTGCGGGAAAGCTTGCTCTTGCACAGGAGTATGTTGGTAAGACGGCCAAAGCTGTCTTGGCTGCTGCGAGCATCTTGAGATCTTGAGAGAACCGTGGGGAAGAGAAGGAAAGCTCGGTCAAAAGGTTGCGATGCTTTGATCCGGTCCGCGGAAGAAGGGAGGGCTTGCACATACATACCTACGCATATACATCCCACTATTAAAAACAAGAATCAAGCATCAAGCATCAAACCGCAAGCAAGGAAAAAACAACACGAAGACAATTATCTTGCCGTCATGAAGAGATGTTTTCGACATCCATGACATCATAGGCTTAGTGTGGTCGTTGAAGTTTACCTAGCGCGATCTGGTCGGTACCCAGCCGCAGCTGACGATCCGATCCGATCTGAGATCCACACTCCAGATCTGTCCCCCAAACCACATTAAGCCTTTGCATGACGGCACCTGTATAGGTACCGCATTCATTGGGGAATAAGACCACATACAAAAAGGGCGGCCCCCTAGATAGACGTCTCTCTCTCTCTTTTTTTTGGCAAAGTTGGAAGAAAAAAAAAAAAACTAACTTATCGTATCGATAACAAAGTGCTGATATAACCAATGTTCCAAAGGAGGCCCTGATGTCACACTCTGGTGCACGCGACACAGACCCAATTCTACCAACTACGCGTACTCGCACGAATATGGCGAGCGACAATCATGATAAAGATGGGACGAAGAAGGAGAAGAAGAAGAAGAGAGTTCTCATCGTGGGCGCAGGAGCAGCTGGTACGTCTACCTTCCCTCCACCATACCTACTCCCTTTCCCCAGTTTCCCAAAATCACCTACCTATCAATCTACCTACCCAAAAACAAAACCCCCCTAGCAATCCTCTAAATTCAAAAAAAAAAAACATCTTAACCCCACCCAGGCATGTCCTGCGCCCACCACCTAACCCCCACAAACAGCACCATAACCCTCGTCGACGCCTCCTCCCACTGCGGCGGCCAAGCCTTCAGCACCGAAATCAACAAAACCCGGCACGGCGCAAGCTGGCTGAACCAAGGCGTGCAGGGCGGAAGTTACATTTTCCACCACACCATGACCATGTTTGCTCGACAGGGCCACCGGGCCGACCCTGTGGGCCTGCAAGTCTCGTTCGGCAAGGACGAGCACTTCTGGACGAATGTTTTTGCGACGGAGCTGCTGGCGCGGCACCAGCGCGAGATTCGCCGGTTTGGGGTCATGTTGAGGGTGGTGCGGTGGTGCGAGGTGGTGGTTGGGCTGGTACCGATATGGGTGCTGTTTAAGATTTTTATGTTTTCGGAGGAATTCACGAATGCGATTGCGATGCCGATGATTGCGTTGTTTCTCGGTACGGGCAACGAGACGCCGAATGTGCCTAGTGTTATTTTGGAGCGGCTGTGTACGAGTCCGACGTATGGCATGTGGTACCCGCCGGATAGGCGCAGCGTGGCGAGCAACTTGCCGCCCATGGTTGTGTTTCCCAAGTTTAGCGACTTTTATGAGAGGTGGAGACGGGATTTGGTGGGGCGGGGCGTTCATGTGCGGTTGGCGACTGAGGTCACGCGCGTGTTGAAGCGGGATAAGACTGGTGTTACCGTTAGGTTGATCAAGCGGACTGCGATGCCGGATGGACATAACCCCAATAGCGTCCATGTCCCCTACGACGACGAACACAACGCGGACCCCGATGCGCAAGAGACAGAGGAGCATTATGATGAGATTGTTCTTTGCGTGCTGTAAGTTCTTTCTCTTGACATTTCACTCTCCCCTTACATTAACACCTTGCAGCGCCGACACAGCGAAGCGCATCCTCGCCCCCACAGCCAGCTTCCGAGAGAAGAAAGTGCTCGGGTCCGCAAAATTCTCAGACGACATTACCGTCACCCACTGGGACTCGAACTACATGCGGAAGCACTACGAAAACTTTTACAACCCCACCCAGGCCGTTACCAAGCTCTCCAACGAGGACCAAACCGCGCGCAACGAAATGGGCCGCAAATCTTTCAAGCCAATGTACTACATCAAAACGTATCCACAGGACCGCTCCAAGCTGGAAATGTGCTTCGATTGCACAAACTACCAGAGCCAGTTTCCGCCCGAAGTGCCGTTTGACAAGCATGTTTTCCAGACGATATACCTGAACAAGGCGCGGGATGGACATTTATGGAGCATTGATGAGATTGACAAGGATAGAATCATTCGCAAGGATTGGTGGCACCAGCTTTGCCATTCGTGGACACACTACGTCTTTGTCGTGCCATGGATGTGGCTCCTACAAGGCAGGAAACATACGCGGTATGCGGCAGCATGGACACTCATCAACGCGCACGAGGTGGCGGTCATGAGCGGCATTGCTGCAGCCGTGGACCTGGGCGCAGAGTACCCGGCCGATCTCGAGCGCGACAAATTTGCGTTTTTAAGCTTCAGGCTGTATTATTTGTTGGCCTATGGCAAGTGGTATGGCAGAAAGGCGACTAAGCAGTCGAAAGAGGGGCCCGGGAAGGACTGGGCTAGTGGGTTTTACGGTAGTGTGTATAGGGGCCCGGGTGTTGGCGATATTGATCGAGCGCAGTGGCGCGAGGAAAACGATATTCAGGATGAGCCGATCAAGCATGCGTTTCCTACGGATAGTGGCAAACGGTGAGGAGACGGGAAAATAAACGATAGTAATGAAGGATGATTAGGGTTGTTGTTGAAGATGACAATGACGTAGACCTAGTGAAAGAGAGGGGTATATGTAACCAGTCAATCTGGAAAGCCCAAAGAAGAATGCATATGCAAACCGGAAAGTCTCGAAATGACATGCAGTACACAAGAACGCCGGAATCACGCGTCGCCTTGAAATCGCAAAATCCTTGAACGTGAACCATCATCGTAACACTGTCGTTGGGAACTCGCTAAAGGAAAGAAATGTTAGTACATGGGTCTACTTCCTCTCTCTTGTCTCCCCAGTGGCAGGCTTGACGCTTGTGCTGCCTTCCAGAGGAGGGATATAACCTAGTTGCTTCTCAACGCCTCCCTCGACAGGGCTGAAGGGTGTAAAGCCCCCTTCTGGAGATGCTTGCCACTTGGCCATATCCTTTTTCAACTGTTCCAACTCTTTCTGGAATCGGTTGCCAAAGACATCGATGTAGTAAGTGGCGCCGTTGTAGACGCTCCAGATGAAGACGACACTGAGGAACAGACCGCTGGGCCAGCGGTACCAGAACCAGACAGGACAGGGGAGCATGGTGAGCACGGCGTAACTGTACTGGATGAACATGAAGACGGGCTCTTGAAGGAAGTCAGGGAGAGAGAGGACGATCTTGCCAATCCAGGTCTTGGCATAGGACTTTCGCAGCCACGTGAAGCTCGTAGGTCGGCCAGCTGCAATCTTGTCGCGGCGGCGTACCGTGATGAGAAGGTGGTAGCACAGTTGCCAGACTGCGTAGGGAAGCGTGGCCCACATCATCATCTGGGGGAGGCTGTAATGATGGGGAGAGGTTGGATCCGAGTGGCGGATATTATATATGGCAGGATAATGCTTTTGCTGGTATTCTGGTGACAGTAGATGGACGAGACAGTGCAAGGTCACGCACGGCATAATGTGGATGAAGAGACTGCCAACGTTAGCATAGGCGACATTTGCCGAGATGAATACACGAACCTCACTACCTTGTCCATGCTGTGGAAGACTAGCGAGTTCCGCCACATGACGATGGCGACAGCGTTGTTTCCGTAGCACAGGCTGAAGGTTGCAATGAAGAGGCGCTTGGACTGCGGAAACAACCACACACTCAGGACGACGAGGATGTTGACGAAGTAGCACAGGTCGGCGAGGAAGTAGTGGTAGCCCTTCTTGTGGTAGGTGACGAAGCGGATGGGCATGAAGTAGAGCAGCTGGGCGGTGTACCAGTGCGGGAACCAGTCCGGATGGCAGCCCACCAAGTAGCCTGAGACGAAGATGTTCATGACGGCCGCAATGAAGGACGCCTTTTCGCGCGCGGTCACGGTGAGCGACTCCTTCCAGCGCCGGTTCAGCCGATCGACCGAGTGGCGCATGCGCTTCTTGTACTTGTCCAGCTGTTCGCCCTCGGTCGGCACCCGCCGCCGCCATTCCTCGACGACGCGGTCGGTGGTGATGCCCCGGTTCTTTGCCTGGTTCCTGATCTTCTCCGTCTGGGAGGCTATCGAGCTCTGGATCTTCTCGATGCGCTGCGAGAGCGCGAGGTTCTCGACGAAGTCGAACATGGTGAGCTTCTCGACGGGCGGGAAGAAGGTGGCATCCTCCAAGTCGGAGTCGTCCTGGTCATCATGGTACGAGCTGTTGGAGAAGGAGGCGGAGCGGGAGAGGCCTGGTGTAGAGAGCGGTCCGGGGCAGGCAGAGGACTGTGTCGGTTCATCGAGTAGGGCAGACCCGGCGTGGGCGACTCCCAACTGGGGCTCCGACCTCGCCTTGGGCCCGGTGCCCAGCTCATATGGAGCCGACATGGGGGGGGGGGGAAGATTTTCGTGGAGACGAGGGCGAACGGTGGTAGTGGTAGTGGGCAGTGTAGATCAGACTAGCCAGACGCTACTGCCTCATGACAGGGCGAGTGATGGTGGAGATTCGCGACTGTGAGAGTCGAGCCGTTGTCGAGCGCTGGACAGAGAGCGGTGGGTGGATGCTGGGAGAGATGTTGTGGTGGTTGTTGTTCTCTGCCATCTGCCACCTGCCATGGTTTCGTCACTGTGGATCTGGCACATGCCGCCTGTTCGAGACTAGCTACGGCGGGCGGTTGAACCTTCGGCGACGCGACCACGCGCTTCACCCTCACCATAATCACATAATCACCCGCGAGCCCACCACCCCGCCACAACCTTCCCTTCTGCGCAACCACCACGCCACAGCGCAATTGTCGCGTAGCTGTCGCAGTCGCACATCTCTACCGCAGCCATGGGGAAACTCGTGCGGCTCGAGATCTATAGTATGCACCACACGCGCAATAGCTGACGCCCACTAACATGCCATGCCCAGACTTCAAGTCCTATCGCGGACGCCACACCCTCCTCTTCGGCGACTCGTACTTCACCTCGATCATCGGCCCCAATGGCTCCGGCAAGTCGAACAGCATGGACGCCATCTCCTTCGTCCTGGGCGTCCGGTCGTCCCATCTACGATCGGAGAAGCTGAAGGACATGGTCTACCGCGGCCGCGTCATCCAAGAGGCCAGCATCAACGCCGATGGCACAGTGACGGAACGCGACGGTAATGCCAACGGCGAGTCGCAGCCCAGCACCCAGCGCAACGACCCTCAGAACGCATGGGTCAAGGCCGTCTTCGAGGACGATGCCGAGATGACGCACGAGTGGCAGCGCGCCATTACGAGCTCAGGCGCGAGCGAATACCGCATCAACAACCGCGTCGTCACACAGAAGCAGTACGGCGAGGCGCTGGAAGAGCACAGCATCTTGGTCAAAGCGAGGAACTTCCTCGTCTTCCAGGGTGACGTCGAGAAGCTTGCCACAACCGCGCCCGAACAGCTCACACTGCAGGTCGAGCGCATCTCGGGCAGCCTGGAACAAAAGGCCGAGTACGATCGGCTCAAGGAGGAATCCGAAGCGGCAACCGAAGACAACGCCAAGCATCTGCATGAGCGGCGCGCCATCAACGGCGAGCTGAAAACATACCAGGACCAAAAGGCCGAAGCCGACGAGTACGAGAAGAAGCTTGCCGAGCGCGACGAGGCCGTAGTCACCAAGAACCTCTGGAAGCTCTACCTGTACCAGCAGGTCATGGACAAGGCGCGGAACAAAATTGCCAGCCACCAGGAAGAGCTCAAAGAGCACAAGCGCAGCGTCGAAAAGTACCACCAGAGGCATGAGGCCGAGCGACAGGCCGAGGCCAAGATCAAGCGCGATCTCACCAAGATCGACCGGAACACCAAGGCCAAGGAAAAGGACATCGAGGATGCGTCCAACGAGCTTGCGCCCATCGAAGAGAAGATCCGCCTCTCCAACGACACTCGCCGAAAGTATGAGAGTCGCATTGACGAACTCCGGAAGAAGCGAGACGCCGAGAAAAAGGCAGTCGACAAGTGCCAGAAGGACCTTGATCTGGTGCAAAAGGCCGAGAAAAAGTGGGAAGACGACTTCAAGGCTGCTGCCCAGCGACAAGGCCGAGAGCTTTCAGAGCAAGATCTCCAAGAATACGGCCGACTGCGCAGCGACGTCACAAAACGAACGCACGGAGATCAGATGCAAATCGACAAGCTCAAGCGAGAAGTCGAAACCGATAGGGACCATGTCAAGAATCTGCAGCAGAGCGTGGACAGTCACGAAAAGGCTGTTGAGAAGCTGAATGCGGATATCAGCCAACTGGAGGAACGCCAGCAGGCTTCCAAGACACATACCAAAGACCTGGAAAAGGCAAGGGCCGCCAAACAGCAAGAGCTCGACAGGCTCCGCGCCGATCGTAAGCAGGTCGAGATGCAATACCACGAGAAGAATCAGCTACTACAGGAGGTGCTCAAGCAACTCAGCATCGTGGAGGGCAGCCGCCGGGAGTCAAGGAAGCAGCAGGAGGCTCGCCGCACAATTGACAGGCTCAAGACGCGATTCGGCTCGGAAAAAGTACACGGCCGATACAAGGATCTGATCACGCCCAAGATGCAAAAGTACCGCAAGGCAATAGGACGTGTGCTCGGGTATCAGATGGATACTGTCATCGTCGATACAGAAACCACAGCCAAGTCATGCATCGAATACCTCAAAGCGGAGCGCATCGGTGTAATGTCCTTCAACCCGTTGGACTCGATTCAGATCCAGGCGGTTGACCCGCAGCTCAAGGGTATGCACGAAGGCATGCGACTCGCCATCGACTGCATCAACTACGACCCCAAGCATGAGCGAGCTATGACGGCGGCCTGTGGTAATACGATGATCTGTAACACGGAAAAACTCGCAAAAGAGCTGCGGTATGTACGGCGCGTTGAAGTCAAGGCGGTCACATTGGACGGTCGCGTCATTGGCAAGGGTGGTACGCAGACTGGTGGTGAGCTGGACCGGGACGACGATTCAGGCGAGCAACAATGGGACGAGCGAGCTTATCAAACGCTCCTGGACAAGAGGACCCGATACGAGGAGGAGCTTCGTGCGCTTCCCAAGCAAGATCGCCAGTATACCCAAGAGCAGGCGCTAGAAGTTGAGCTTCTGGACCTCCAAGAGCAGATCGCCCGTGGGAAAGAGGAAGCAAGGGCGTTGGGCCGCAACATTGAGAGCGTCAAGAAGGAGGTTGCGCACCACAAGAGTGAGCTGAGGGGCGTCCAGCCCAATTACGAGAAGCAGGCGCAGCGATTGCAAAATCGGGAAGCTGAGCTCAAGGGTCATCAAGATACGGTCGACCAAGTAAACGATCAGGTCTTCTCGGCCTTTTGCCAACGGCTCGGCTACGATTCTATCCGCGACTACGAATCACAGCAGGGAACCGTGCAACAGGAGGCTGCCGAGCAGCGCCTGGATTTCAGCAAGCAACGCAGCCGATTGCAATACTTGATGAAGCAGGTTGACTCATCGTACCGCGGTGTGGAAGAACGACTCAAGCAGGCAGAAGAAGAGATCAAGCGTAAGACAGCCGACATTACCGAACTCGAAGGCCAGCGAGAGGATCTGCAAAATGCAAGAGACATTCTCCAGGCCCAGCTAGAAACGCTACAAGATAAGCGTAAAAACTTGGAGCAGAAACTTGCAGAACGAGCCGCGGCCGTCAAGGAAGCACGGCGCGCCTTGGATCACCGGAACGAAAAGGTCAAGCATGTCCTCAAAGAGGTCGACGAAGAGGATGCGAAGATCAAGTCGAGCGCTACAAACCGCTACAACATCCTGAAGGAGTGCCGAGTGAACGAGATCAAGATACCATTGATGCAGGACTCGAGCCCGCTGGCATCACTACCGATGACTGACATGCCCCGGCCAGATGCTGATGCCATGGATATCGATGAAGACCCTGACTCGACGCAAATACAGCCTGCCGAGGTCGACGATTACGGTATTGACGTTGACTTTGAAGCATTGGAGGAAGAGCTAAAGACAGAGATTATCGAGATACTCGAAAGCGAAGACGACATGAACGAACGCGCGCAATCCCAAGCCGGCACCCTCCTCAAAGCCGCCGAAACCAAACTAACCGACACAATCACCAACCTCGAAACCGACATCAACAAAGCCACGCCCAACATGCGCGCCGCCGAACGCCTAGCCGCCACCGAAACCCGCCTCAAGACCGTCGACGAGGCCTTCGCCGAGACACGCAAGCGCGCCGCAGCAGCCAAAAAGGCCTTTGAGGAAATCAAAACCAAGCGCCACGACCTCTTCATGAAAGCCTTCAACCACATCTCAGAAAACATCAGCGGCACCTACAAAGACCTAACCAAGTCGCCCCAATTCCCGCTAGGCGGACAAGCCTACCTCGACATGGAAGACAGCACAGAGCCCTACCTCGCCGGCCTCAAGTACCACGCTATGCCCCCCCTCAAACGCTTCCGCGACATGGAACACCTCTCCGGCGGCGAGAAAACAATTGCAGCCCTCGCCCTGCTCTTCGCCATACACAGCTACCAGCCCTCCCCCTTCTTCGTCCTCGACGAAGTCGATGCCGCGCTCGACAATGTCAATGTTAGCCGTGTGGCCAAGTATGTGCGCGAGCATGCTAGCCCCGGTATGCAATTCATCGTTATTAGTTTGAAAGCGGGCTTCTTCCAGGAGAGTGAGACGCTGGTTGGGGTCATGCGCGATCAGGGCAAGATGACGAGTAAATATTTGAGTTTGGATGTATGTTTTTTGCTGTCCCCCCGCCCTTATTTACACATGGTGTGCGATTACTGACTTTTTTGGTTACAGTTGAGGAGATATCAGCCTGCGTAGCCGGATCGACGTACCACGAAAAGGAGAGGTTTGAGTCGGCGCGTGTTTTGATGTTCTGGCTGCGCCACCTATCAAGGCTCTTCATCTTGTTGTTTTTTGGAGTCTTTCTTTTATTCCCGTGTGTAAGATAGGTATACTAAACACAAATCAAGTGATTTTATCCATCCATCCTATAACTAAATATTATACTAGCACTCTTTATCTACCTACTCCTCTTTCCAACGTTTTACTTCTCTATCAACAAAGAAGGTAGCGTTCCCCCGTGCCTCCTCAAATTAACAAACTTCCATAATCCCATAGCAAACGTGAATAATTTCCATTTCTCAAGCTTCGAATTTGACTAACGTCGTCCTTATCCGCTATATATCGATTTTTTCAATCCGTCTCCCACAACCCCCCAACTCTAAACCGGACAACTCTAACCCCCATTAGCCCCCACTCACAAAAAACCCCCCTCCCAACCCTTTCCACCCAAAAAGAAAAAGGAGAGAAGAGACATACACTCCCACAAGAAGAACAAGTCTTCGCATCCCCACTTATCCCCGCACCACACTTGGGACACGCGTTGGTGTGAGAATGTACCATCGTATCGAGTTCTGGGGTCATAACTTCTGGGCTGGGTGGGTGGGTTGGATGGTGGATGTAAGTTTTGTTTGAAATAGGGGGTAGGTAGGTGGAAGGTGGAAGGTGGGAGGTGGAAGGTGGTGTTGGGAGGATAGGATAGGTTTTGGAGGGTTGGAGGGGGTTGGAGGGGTAAAAGTGGGGTTGATATATTCGTACACGCTTAGATAGCTGGGCAGCTGAGGGCAGCTAGGGGGGGTAAGAGGGTGTCAGATGATAAAGGGCACGTGGGGAGGGCGGTGGGAGGTGCGATTGGGTAGGTGGCAAAGTGGGGGAGGGGGGAGCGTGGGAGGAGAGGTGTGTGTGTGAGCGGGAAAAAGTGTTGTAGGACCTCAAAAAAAAAAGAATAGAAAGATAAAAGGACAGAAATTAGAGGCAGAAGAAAAGTAACGTTCCATTACCTACATACCACCATCTTTCCCAAACAATAACTACCCAACACGACAAACAACCTGCCCATGAATAACCGCAAACCAGCCCTCTTCCGCCCCTTCCAGCTCCCTCCACGCCGCCGCAATCCCTTCAAGATGCTCCAAATTCGCATATCCGCCCTCGACAGCCTTCCGTCTGTACTCACTCTGCAGCGTCCTATCCGCCCACAGCCCGCACCAAAACGCCCGCTCCTCCGGCGTACTAAACGTCCACGCAGCCACACTCGCATCGATGTCGGCGCGCGCGAACCCGGCCTGCAGCGCCACGGCATGTAGCCGCTTCCCTATATCCGGATCGGTTTTCAGGCCACGTGCGACGTCGAGGTACAACGCTTTCCAACTGTGCAGGCCAGGAACGTCGGGGTACCAGTCCATGGCGCTGTAGGTCGAGTCGCGGACGGCAAGGATACCGCCGGGCCGTACTAAGCGTTTCATTACCTCGAGAGCGCTGACGGGGTCTTGTAGATGTTGGAGCACCTGGTGTGCGTGCACGATGTCGAAGCCAGCCTCGTGCATGCCTTTGTGTTGTTCCCAACGAAATATGTCGCCGACTTCAAAGTGTATGTTTGTGACGCCCCGCTCTTCCGCATGCTTCCTTGCCTTCTCGATCACTTCGGGTGATGGGTCGATGGCGTAGACGTGGCCTTGGGGCACGCGTGCGGCGAGGTCGACAGAGATGGTGCCGGGACCGCAGCCGACGTCGAGGATGGTGAGAGAGGGGTTGTTAAGATAGCGGAGGAGGTGTGGACACGAGTTCTCGACTGTTCGCCAGCTGTGGGAGCGGAGGACGGATGCGTGGTGGCCGTGGATGTATGGGTCGGACATGGTGCAGTGCCGGATATGCAATCTATGCGATGAGTGAATGGCACGGATAGGCGTCTGGTTGATGAGTAGAACGAACTAATATTATCTGTACCTTGCAATGGTAGCTACAATGTTAACACGCGGCGGAGTTAGCTGGGAATAACGGTAGCTTTATGCCTACAGGCAGCTCTGTAGTAGCACGTCGGGTGCGCCGAAATCGCTAGCTAGCCATGGAGACGTCAGGTACCATCTTCGCGCCTGGTGGCGCTGTCCAACGGACGATAGGATGTCCTGTCGACGGATGGGAGGGGGGAAGAAGCCGTCTCTAATTCGAGTCCGAATATCGGCCATCTTGGTGCGCCAGCGATTGCTTAGTCATGCAGCATCCTTCGCCACTTGCTGGCTTCAGAGCGCAAAGGAGTTGCAAGATAGGCGTATGTATAATATCTAGGGAACTACAATAGCGTTTCAAGCGATCTCTATAAGCAATAATAACCTTTGAAAGCTGCGAAGATGTTGCAACTCTAGCACCTCAGCGATGCCATTTCGACCGACTTACAACACATGCAGAAAGTCTTCACCAACAAAGACAAGATGTTACGATTATTGACCCATTGAATGTACTAAGAATCCAGCATTCAAGTCCAGCTTGTCCCCCACTGAGTTCAGGCTTGTCGCGCCCCTATATCCCTTCACTCGCTGCTTCTCCCAAATTGGCGAGCCTGGTCACTACCATTGATAAAATGACTCGTCCGGATAATCCATCTGTACCAACCCACAGTCCCATTCGACGTGGTTTGTGAAGATAATCGGGCCTCGAACCAAACATCCGTTCGGGCACTCGCAATAGGCAGGTCTAGGTCGCAGTCAGCATCCATAACCTATAGCACAACAAGCGGGGTGCTTACACGCGTCTCTGAGTGTGCGATACAACAAACCCGTTGGTCATTTCCGCGCGCAAGTCGTGGTCCGGATATGTTTTGTCTGTTTTGCGCTTCTCCAGGGCGCTATAGAAGTTCCTTTGCGTATGTTCTTTGACGGCTCCTTCAACCGTGACCTTGGGGATACGGCAGATGGCTGGTAGAGCGTACGCTAATACCATCACCGTGGTGGCGTGGTGACATACAATCAATACAGGATTATTGTACGGCCATACATTTCCAGGGATGCATCTCCAACGCGACCATAGCGGAGATCGAAACTTGATATCGAGTTGTCCTAGGGCGGGAAGGCCACGGAGCGTTCGCACGCCAGTGGCAATTGGGCCTTGGTAGTACGGTATGGACACAACCCCGAACAAGTATATGTACTCGTAGGTGGACAGGTTGAGTCCAATGCGCGTTAGGGTCTTCGTTGGAAAAATGCTTGTGACCCAGTATAGATCGTTGATTCGCGCGAAGTTTTTGCGTGGTAGGGCGAACTGCAGCTTTCGCACGGTTTCGTATCTCGTTCTATCCTGTTGTGCCAGTTTGCAGGTACGGAAGATAGACATGGGCGAGGGTAGTAACCCGTATGTGCCCGTGGCTGCGGACGGTGGCTGTGGCCCAAAGCTTGCGGAAACAACTTTCCAATCTGGGCCGCTTAAAGGCACCTCCACAGTGGGCTCAACAGCGAGATGAATATCAATGTCGGTCATGACTAGGTCGTAAATCATTACCCTAAGCTCGATAGGGAGGTCCATGAGCCGTGCCGACGGATGCTGCATAAATGACGACAGAGCGGGGATCGGATGTGGATTCGGAGGTGTGTGTGCCATAGCGACAGTGGAGCTCTAACCGGAGCCTGGGATAGCGATGAACAAGATTGGGGTTGAGTTATGGCGAAGGTTGGAGAAGGCGATGGGCTCGCACTGGCAGGTTGATATTACGCTGTCCATGTTTGCGGTTGCCGCCCGAGGTTCGAGAAGGACAATGGTTTCCATATCGATTTCCCACTTGGTCTAGAAACCTCTGCGATCCAAGGGAGAGGCCACTTCGCCATGCTGTCTGTAGTGTGATATATATCCTTCATTCATCGCCCTGGATCAGCACGTGCTGTTAAGAGTAACCCCCTCTTGCCGGTCCCCGAGAACTCTTTCCATCTCGGTGGATCTTTCCCGCGCAGGAATATTGGTGTCCAGTTCGGTCCTACCTTCCATCCTCAAAGACCTGGGCAGCGCACGAAACGTCTCCGTCATCGTTCTCGTGCCTTGCATACAATTCACAGTAGACACCTGACGTGAGAACCCACCTGGGATCTCCACAAAAAGTGAAATATTACCAACACCTTTTCTATTCTCCCAGAAAGTTGAGTCACCGGTGTACCTACATAGCTCCTTCTCATGCACCGGCCATGTCGTGACCGCTTCCCAGCTCAGCTCCGCAGTCGCGCCCCTCCCCCCATCGAAAAGGCGTTGAGTGCATCGGCACGCATACAATCCCATCAAACGACATAATAAGCACAACGAACGGAGGTTATACAGTGGATTGATATCACGATAGTGCGGTAGCGTGCTATGGAGGGTGTGGTGTCTGAAGAACTGAAGCGCCAAAGTTCTCTTAATGTGGGATGGCACGTGCGCAGCGACCCGATCCACGAGGTAACAGAACAGATGAACACACAAATGCTTGTCCGAGCAGATCCCCAGTCCACACCCACATCTTGAAAACGCAAAATCCGTCTCTTTTCGCCCAATCCAGGTACCGCTCAGCAGACTTTTATACATAAGCCACCTGCACGCCACTCACCTCCGTCAGCTTCCTCACGCCCACTAGGCCCAAAACAGACAATGGTGCAATACCCGTCGAGACCCCGGTGTAGGATTGCGGCGCACAGCACCGCATTCAAAGTGCATATTTTTTGCCCCGCGGAAATCCCAAGCCATTATTGTGTCAAGTATTATTACTGCATCGGGTAGGTTGCGGGAAAGAGTGTTGATTACTGGGAGCGGGCATTGTCCCGTTTGGGGATGATGCTTGCTTGCTCTGTGAAGGATGACGGATTCTTCTATTCTTTGTTGGGTTTGTGATGCATGCATACATACATACATAAGCGTGTGGGAGGCGGGTGCATGCATATGTTGCACTGTGCGGCGAGCGGGGCGGGGTCCATAGAAACCGTATCATCGTTGAGCAGAAGGCTGCTAGGAAAGACTCATGTATGGTATGGTACAGGTGTTAGGAAAACCATCAGTTAAGCTAGGAAAACCATCAGTTAAGCAGCGTGCGAGCCCCCCCAAAAAATCAAAAAAAAAACAACAACACCGAAATATGCAAGAAGCAAACGGCCGGGGCGCGACATTGTTCTACCTACCGCCTAGAAGGCCTGATCTCGAAGATCTCCACTTCCCGCTCATACGCAGGTAGGCTCTTGCGTCTTCTTCGACCCGACGCTAGACTAGCACTCCTCCTACTCCTGCTGTCTCTCGAAGAGCCATGCCCGATCCCACTATCCCGCCTACTGACCGGCTGCTCAATGACCTCTACGATATCTTCTTCGTGCTTGAGCTCCCGGATATCGTGTTCATCCGAGAGATGCTTGACGAGCGCCTTGACGTCTCCGCAAACGGTGTCCGCATCCGCATACTTTGAGCAGATGACGCAGCAGTACTGGCCATCGGGACCCGCTCGGTGACATTTGACAACGAAACGGTTCTGGACTTGAAAGGTGCGCTCGCAGTCGCTGTCCCATTTGCTGATTTCCCAGGCTTTGCCCGGTGAAAGATGCAGTGCGCATTCACAGTGGGGACAGTAGGGTGCGGCGTCAGACAGTATGGTGGTAGAGAGCGGCTGGGTTGGGGAACGCTGAAGATCGATGGCGTATAAGCAGTATAAGTCGTGAGAAGCTGATTTCATGCCGTACGAGGTTGGTCCAGTCATGGATGTGGTGTCGGTATCGCTCCGCTCCGGCTTAGGCCTACCGCGCCATTCGAGTACAGTGGTGTTGACCGGACTAGAACTCCGCATTCGGGAAGCGTGAGATTCTCGTGGCTCATTGTACTTCATGAGAGCTGTTGAGGTCGAGCTCGTGCCAGTTGTGGTGTGAGGAAGAGCTAGCTCACGAGAGGGTGCGTGAGACGGCGCATGAGATACTGTGTGAGATCGCGCACGGGATCGCGAGTGGGTTGGCTCGTAAGAAGGCGCATAGGTTGGGCCTGAGCGCGCGTTCATGGAGTGCATGGATCGCGAAGTCGGTAATCGTTCATCTTGTAAACGTTCCTGCAGTTCAGCCAAGATATCGACGGATGCTGCTGCCGCAGATCTCGAAGCAGCATTGACAGTTGACAGTTGATGTGCAATGGTACCGGCTGATGTGGGCCCGTAAAGGAAGGTAGCTAGCAAGACACCCTGGAGCTTGATGATCTGGGATTGTAGGGCCGTATGCGAAGTCGCTGTTTGTATCGTGTCAATTTGCGTACACTGATACGATCTCAAGTTTGGAGATCTGTCGACAGGAGCGGAAGAAGCAAATGCATACCGTCGCCCATAGCAAACTCTTCACCGAGTGCTCGATATCCATCCTCAAATCGTTGCGTGACAGCAATCTTGTCCAGTACAATGGCCTCATCACTGCCCAGACTCTCATCCTTCACATACTCAACCCTTCTTGAAGTAGGATATCCCTTGGACCTCAGATTCTGTTCATAGTCCCTATGCTCTTTTATCGTCAACGTCTGGTACAGATCTCTGGTGGCGTCAAACACATCTGAAAGCGTATATACGAGGGCCTGCATGACATTTGCAGGATTAATGGGAGGGTTCTAAGAGGCGTCAGTGTGGCCGTGAGAATGATACTATGCTAACACGTACAGCGACACCCATTTTTGGATGGGATGATGTTTTCTTAATGTTGCAGTAAACTGACTCGCAAGATAAGTCTAGATAGTTTAATAAGAGAATACGAAAAAAGCCATGAAGCCCAATTCTACCCCTAGGCATCTAGGCGCGCCCCACGCCTACCCGCAGAGTCTTCACGAGTCCGAACACGGCCTTTTCGACAGGATCCCTACGCCTGTGAATTGCCTTTCATGCTTGATGATGGCTTGTACAGCTGGCAAAGCGCCATTGGTCCCCGAACATTCCCCTGATTGGAGTACCGACGGCTACGGCCCGCGCCAGGAACGTCGCCCGCATAGACCTTGACGTCATGGTCAGATGTCGCGCTGTCAGAGAAGAGCCCGTCGCATTGCGTGCATACAGCCCGCGGGGGGATGCGATAGATTGCCTTGTCTGGCTATGTGGGAATGATAAGGAGCCGAATTCGGGCGGTAAATGGTTGTGTCAACGCCCAAACAGTTGATTGTCGAGTTTAAGAAGTCGCCCAGCAAATTGGTCGCCTTATTTCAAAGTGGATTTCTGATTCAGGCGGCCAAAAGAGACGTGTTGCGTGACTGCATCGTGCATGCGAAATCTCGTGCCGCTGGGACGAGCTCCGAGTTACGGTGTGAGGACACGTCACGGGGCGCGCGGGTAGCGCAGAGAGCGAACACTGCTTGAGAATCGAGACACGCTTGCGAGTACGGTAGCTGAAATGCGAGCATTTTGGGTCGAGCATTTGTCTCGTGAAACATCGTGTGATCGGTCGCAAGAAGTAATTGTGTGACAGTGGAGTGAGATCGTGGCACGGTCTCCTCGCCCATCTGGATTACTAGCGTGGAACTAGTGTGTTCCACCAACGATGCCCGGGCAGGTGTGAGGTTTTCCCAGTGAAACCATTCACAACGCATAATTGCACCAATAGAAAAGTTAATATATCCATGGTATGTATAAGTTTTCATAGTCAAACTACGGGATTTCGATTACTCTATCCGGTAACTCAAGCGGCCGCTCAGTCTTTGATCCCCATCGCTATGCATCTTCAGCATCATGATCCCCATCCCTCACAATCTTCGCCTCTTCCAAACTCTTCTCCTGAATGAACCACGCAAAGAATGCACTCCCCGCCGCAAGCCCAATCCCCACACCAAGGGCCGCCCTCGTAGCCTTCCCATAGCACTCCTTCACAATCCCCTTCATCACCGGGTCCAACCCCCTATAGTAGGCCAACCCAGCTCTAACGCGCTCCGCAATCTCTGCCGCGTCCTTTTCGCCTTGAAGCGCGTGTTGTAGCGACTTGCGGAGAGTTTGGTTGAACGCAGTGGCGGACATGGAGATGCCGAAGATGGAGCCGAGCGAGCGGAAGAGGTAACTACACGCTGTGACAACGGCTTGGTCGGAATGGGAAGCGTTGGCAATGAGGCCGATTAGCGTGGTGGTTACGCCTATGCCGTTGGAGAAACCGCATATACATGTTCCCACCACCATGACCGGTATACTCTGTTGTATGACCCCAGCGAACAGGACGACGAGTGTCAGGCCGGCTGTTAGGTTTGCGTAGGCTAGCACGGTGATCCAGTAATACCTCGCTGTGTGCTTCATGTAGAAGCCGGCGAAGAGCGAGCCGCTAACGCCGCAGATGATGGTTGGGACCAGGAGGAGTCCGGCTTGTGAGGCGCGATAATCGCCGATGACTTGCCAGTAAAGGGGTATGAAAAAGAGGGGTGCGAGCCAACCGCCGTACTGGCAGAAGTTGCAGAGGTAGCATGCGAAGAGCGTTCTGTTGAAAATGATATGTCCTGGCGCAAAGGGATGGCTTGCAATGTACTTCTCGACCAGAACAAAGACCACGAAGAGTGGCGTTGTGGACAGTCCAGCAATGGTGAGTGGATTACTCCAGGAAATATTCGAGCCTCGATCCAGGCCAACGAGAAGTCCAAATACGGCGAGGAGAAGGATTGCGGCGCCGAGAAAGTCTATTTTCTTAACCTTCTCTTTCCAGTGCGAGTGGTCCTCCTGGGGAAGGTCCAGTACCAATGCCACAGCGATAATGGCCAAAGCACACATCGGTCCCTGAGCAAGAAACGCCCATCTCCAGCCGATAGAATCAGCAAGCAAGCCTCCAAGCGCTAAGCAACGGATTGAAAAGTCAGTACGTGTCTCGAATATTGTTCACTGCGATCTGGGATCTGACTTACGAGCACCAGCAGCAGCCGCCGTCGCATAAACCACATTGACATATCCCTGCCACGTGCCCCTCTCTCTTAAACCCACAATATCACTCAGCAAAACGCTGGTAACCACGCTCATCCCTCCTCCTCCTATGCCCGCAAACGCCCTCGCAGCAATCAACTCCCCTATGCTCCTCGATAACCCACATCCCACCGACCCAATCCCAAAAATCAAATACGCAGTCAGCAGACATTCTTTCCTGCCAAAAATATCCGACAGCTTGCCATACAAAGGCTGGAATGCAGACAGCGTCAGGTAGTAGCTGGTTGCAATCCAGGACGTGGAAGACAGCGCGTGCAAGTCCGTACCGATGGTACCGAAGGTGGTTACGACGAGGGTCTGGTCGGCTGCTGAGAGGAAGACCTGTGGGTGTTGTTAGTCTTAGCTTGGCCGAGAGGGGGTATGGTATTGGGGGCTTACACCAATGGCAATGGCGGGGAAGATGTACTTCATGCGCTTCTTAAGCTCTGGCATACCCGCGTGTTTGGAGGTATCGCCATCATGGCTGATTTGTCGCTCAACTCCCCCGCCATCGCTTGTACTCGACCCTTCCGATGCGATTCCAGTGCCTGTACCAACTATTCCGGTCTCCTTTGGGAGAAGTGGTGATGTCTCGCTGCGTTGTCGCGAGACGTTTGGCGCCATTTTTGCGGGCGGCGGGGCACGCAGGGACGAAGCGGCGTGCCTGCTAACAAGTTGGAAGAGATAGCTCAATTATTTCAATTCATCACTCAATTCAAGCGGTAAGTCTAGCATCGCTGAAATTATAAAGGCACAAAGAAAATGTTTCCCATAGCGACTCCGTGCGCCATTTTGTCAGCAATGAGCATGGTTGGCGGTCCTTCAGAGCCTTTGCGCTCTTTTCGTCGTATCATCTCCGCTTTAGGTAGGTAGGTAGGTAAATGAGTCACGATAAGATACAGAAAGAACGGTGAACAGACAGTCCCCAGGTTAAACAAGCATTCACGCCCATCATACGCCCACTACACGAAAAGAAGTCGACAGTCCTTGCGCGGAGAAAAAGTTGGGTATAGAGCAGTACCTATGTAGGTAAGTAAAGAACGACCGGAAACCCTCCCCATCCCTCGAACCAGATTTTCCTGCACAAAAAGACATCATAACGTCGTACGGTATGTAGCACCCATTCCTCATCCTCAGCAGACATGAATCCTTCCGCCACATTACAGTAAAACAACACAACGCAATCCCTTGCCAACAACCACGCCTTCCACCCCCGTCAACCTAATGCCCATTCTTCATCCTCAACCAAACCATGACCCCACAAACCAACAACACAACAGCCGTCAAGAACATAAACACAGTATCCGCCTGCGCCTCCTTGCAATGGCCCGAGTAGACATCGGCCAGCTTTTTCCCATCGTCATTACCCCCGTAATGCACGTTCGTCCAGCAGTATTTTTCGCCATCCCCTAACTTTCGGCACCCGCCGTTGAACCATTCGTTGTTGACAAGCTTTTTCACGTTATCCAAGTCATCGACGTTATTGCAATCTACGCCGCCGAGCTTGATGGCGAAGAGCTGTAGGAGTTAGCATCGCACCACTTATGTAGATATCTCACGGCTAGGTAGGTAACTGTGGTAGGATGAAAAGAAAAGGATGGAAAAAAAAACATACAACACCACAAGCGATATTAATCAGCGCTACAACACCATCAACAACCAACCCCACGATACCCCCCAAAATTTCAAACCACCCTGCCGCTAGCCCGACGAGCGCAGCTAGAAACGTAATTCCGCCTACGAAGGCAGCGAAGCCGAGACTGGCGGGGAGAGAGCCCCAGTGGTGGCCGCGGATGAGGGTGACGCTGAGGCCGAGGACGACGATGGCGAAGAGGGCTTGGAGGCCGCGGAGGGCGAAGTTGATGATAGGAGATACCATTGTGTTTGGTTTGTTTGTTGAAAGATGTGTGTCGTGTGGTTGGAGAAGGGAAGGTAGGTAGGTAGGTATGGATCTCGAGTGCGGTCCGTAGAATAGGGGTACCGGTACAGTAACACACAAAGCGGGTAGGCAACAGTAATACTAGGTATCCAACAGACAAACAACCTTCTTCCTATCCAAACAAGCAGGATACAAAGTTCAGCGAACAAAACCAAAAGGCACAAGCATACCGCCCCGGGGAGCATCCAAGTGTTTTAACCCCGATCAACCGTGCCTCTTTGGCCCCCAACCTATTTTTTTTTAGGCAGCCCACGCCGCAGGGCTGTGACATGTATCTTTGGTCCCATCCATGCATACGCGATGCACGCAAACAGTTACTGACATGTGTGTGACTGTGATGAGCCACCAAGGCAGACACACAGCCTTGCCTCGTCAAACCATACACATCTTTCGCTTTTGAGCACACCCACCCAATCACGTCCATGGCAGCCTCCAAACTTGTATTCATTGCACGACGAGCATGCACGCACAAAGAAAAAAAAAAGAGCGTCTCGACCAATCATCCAAAAATGAGGATTCCACTTTATTAAGGTTGTTTGATTTTGACTATGGTTGTCTAGGAAGGATTCCGGACTTGTTAACCGAAATTTCTATTTATCCATCGCATTATTATGGCACGAGCCAAAAGCGCGAATGGCCTCGGCAGTATTATAAGTAAGTAACGCAAGGATGTGGTGTGATTCAATGCAAGTTTCCGTACTCCTTACATAACAAGTGGTGGAGTAGAAGTGGAGTGGTCTACTCACCGGTCAGTCAGTCTGGGGTCCAGTTTCAGAATACGGTGCGGGAGTGGCACGGGCGAGACAAAAAAGGGCGTGGTTGTGGCGAAGCGAGCAACAGCAAAGCACATGCCACACAGCACAGAAGCGACGCCTCATCCATCATATTATTACACGGAACGGATGAGAAATCAGTTTTTGGTCAGTTTTGTGAAACAAAAAAAACCGTTTTGGGTTTAGGATCTGAACAAAAGTCAAGAAAAAACTTGCTTATTATTATAATTTTATGACAAGTAGCAAGTGGAAAGGTAACACCAATGCTGATCTAGTCTACCTAGTATTTACTCCAAATAGACCGGAATCCCATAAACAGCAGCAGCAGCCCCGTTCAAGTACCTCAATACACAGGCCTTCCTCGCATCTCGCACAGCCTCATCTAGACCACATCCCCTCCTCCTTTCCCCATCACCTTCCTCGCCCATATCCTCGTACGTAGTCCTCATACTCTTCTTCCCCTTCTTCGCGCTTCCGACACTCCTCACAACCTCCACCTCGTCCACCAACTGCGCAACTCTGCTCTTAGCCTTCGCCTTCGCCTTCTTAGCAGGCGTCCTGGCTGGTGTCTTAGGTGGGACGGCCTCTTCTTGTGGTTCAGGCCAGAGTCCCCACATCTCCCCAGCTCTGGTTGCAAAGCGGTCACAGTCCTTGTCGGTAACGTCCCAAAGCATACCGACTACTGCAGGTGCGCCTGCAGTGAGGTACGAAGCGAGCATACCAGAGGGCTCGAAGATGCCGTTCTCGGTAAGGTGTACTGAGGAACAGCCGAAGAGGAGTGTCGTCGCACAGGTCGGCATCCTGTCATCTTCCTCTTGCTTGCCAGGGTAGAGGCGTCGTACCGACTTTGACTTGACGTATTGTGCGCCGCTGCCGTGGCCAAAGTAGAGAACTAGGTCTTTCTCACGTAGTGCGTCTTCAAACTCCTTTTCGGATGGCGCACGGTTAGCGATGTGATTCCAGGGCCCTTGCAGTTCGTCCAACCGAGGCTTGATGGTCTTTGAAGTATGCGCCAAGTCGCCAGACGGATTAAGCATGCTTGTGCCTCCAGTATGCGCGCGTATATAGTGACCAGGCGCGGCATGTCCGGTTTTGGACGCTCGCGCAGTCAATAGTCGTTCGTGAAGGGCAGCAAGCGATGGTAGGCGTGAAATAGAGAGGTTCTCGAGACAGGGTAATGATTCCCACGGGAAGGCATGCAGATTGTTATCCAAGACCAGTATGGTGTGACGAGAGGCAGTGTCCGGTTTGTGAGACGCGCTGTGGTAGGCACGTAGTGCATCGTACGTCTCAACGACCATAGCATCGAAGTCGAGCTCATCATACGCATTGCGTTCGCCGTTGAACTGAAGAATGTCAACAACGAAATAGATGAGGTCCATCAGCGCTTCATCCAGATCCAGGTCGTCATTGGTGGCATCACCGAGTCCAATAAACAGCTCCAGAACTCGTGCATCCAGGACGGGCCGCTTCTGCTGACCCTTCTTTCTGCGAGACGGCAAGTGTTCGTTCAGCATGTTCTCCAACGATTTCCGAAATTTTGCAAGAAGACCTGGCTGCCGTTCGTGTTGCGAGAAGATGCCCTTGAAACCACCGAGCCAGATGTTTTCCATATTGATGAGAAGCTCATGGAGACGCGCATCGAGAGCTTCTCGTTCAGCCCACCACTGCTGCCGCGCTTCTCTGGATGTCATATCCTTAGCGGTCCTCGTGCTAAAGTCGCTAAGCTCGATAATTTCGTCAAAGTCTCTCTTACCATCCTCGAATGAGAATTCTTCCTCATCCATTTCGCGAGAGGCATGGCGAGCTAGAGGTAGGCGCAACACAAACGGGCATAGGCCGCTCTCAAATCGCGTTATGAACAGTTCATCGCGATCGTCACTAAGTGCCAGCGATACTGCCGTCCATGTCTCCGGAATGATGTCGATGTAATCCTTCTGAAAGTCTGATATGGAAGTAAAGGCAAAATTCGAGGTATGAGGAACCGGCCATTGTAAACATTCCTCGCGTGACAATTGTTCCTTTTCCGCCTCTGTAGATTCTTGGACAAGCCTCAGCGCATTAACTTTAGGAACTTCTACTGTGTTGTCAGTATGATTCTGGCATAATTTCGCTTTTACGTACCGCTCATGTAGGCTGCGTATAACGGGTGAAGTAAGCCCGGCAGCTCACTCCCAGAGACCGCCGACATCAGTACTGTGATCTGACCCAGCGCCATGGATGTTTGACGAAATAAGTGATTCGATCCGTTAGTAGCGCACAGCGCATGTGCTTCTACGAGTCGCTCCCGCGCGTCGCGAAGTGTATCCATGAAGTCTTCCTTTGAATGCTTTTTGGGTCGACCACTTTTTGCAGCTGTAGAAGAGCCAAGGGTGCCCTTTTTGGTAGACGGCCCTTCAGAACGTCTTAGCTCCTTGAGTCCAAATGCAGGAAAAGCAATGGTGGACTCCGGTAGCGTGTTGACGGTGAAATCTTCGGCGATTTGCTTCGCGCTCAGTGCGAGCCTCGTTTTGAAAGTAGCCCACATGTGCGATACTTCTTGGCTCAGGCCACTTTGGAGCTGCTCTGCCTGGCTTAGGAGATCGAGTGCGCTTGAGAGATCATCGTGCAATAAGTTTGCAAGTACGGCCCGGTCCCTCATGCTAGCTTGGAATATGCATAATGCGGAACACTGATCCGCAATACTAGGCACGTCGGGGGCAGCGGACGTTGCGACCTGACGCTTGGTTTTCTGATTTGCTTTCGCGGTGACTGTCGTAGCTCCTCTCACGCGAGCAGTCGTAGTGGGCTTTGAAGCTGCACGAGACGTAGGTTTGGTTGCAGGTCTGCGGCCTCTTGCACTGCGTTTTGGCTTCTGTGATTCAACACTCTCCAAGGTCAGAGATGATATCTGATCCGCGAGGGAGTTGTCTGCAGGCGAAAAGCTCTCCAGAGTCTTAATGTACGTTGGTGAACTGAGTTGTTGTAGAAGCTGCTCAATGCTCGCATACGATGCTATCTCTTCCTCGTACCGGGAATTCCAGTGGTGTGTCCTCGCGATGGCTGAATGGTAGCCTGCAGTTGACAAGCACTTCCGCGACGAAGCCGAGTTGAAGGCGTTGAGAATCATCTCCGCCTTGTCGGGTCTGCCGCTCTGCGCCCAACAGTCAGCTCGCCAGCTGGCATTGTCGGTTGCGAGTGTTATCGAGTTTGTAGCAGCCGCGACCTTCTCAGCTTGATCGGCAACGTAGATAGCCTCATGTAACAGTCCTTGATGGGCGAAGATCTGAGATTGCTGCATCAACGCCCGATACAAAGCCGGAACCAAAGACCAAAAATCAGGTCCACTGAGCGCATCGTGCGTGACCGACATAACAAGAGGGATACCTTTGTCATTGCGCAGGGAGCTTAGCGGATCGAATGCCGCTCGGTTCGATTCATCTACATCAGATTCCATATCACCTGCTGCAGCTGCCTTTTTTACATTAGTTCTCGACTCCAAGGCAGCCCAAATGCGACGGTTGAGTGTTACGCATTGCCTCGAATGCCGAGCTGCTTCTTTGTATGATCCAGCAGCAGTAGCCAGAAGTGAATGAACGTAAGAGGCGTCTGCCAGTATCCTGTTGAACCGAATTCTGCCGGAAAGAGTGGTCGTGGGCTTCGCCAAATCCATGAATTGGCTGTCGGTGAGGGCGATGGATTGGGCATTTGCCATTGTAGTCGTGCTATTGAATATCAACACAAGGATCAGAGAATGGTGGATTCCTACACTTACGACATTGTCGGATTCCCAATGCCCAGCAGATATTCAGCGTATGTCATGTGCCATCGTAAACTAGCTTCGATAGAGACAGTCTGACATTTGACCAGTGCCTCCGCTTTAGCCAAGCAAAGGCCAGCTTTTCCAGTATAGCCCAGCCGTAAGAATTGGGCAGCCAGAGTGCATAGGATGCTGACGAGCTCTGAAAAGTCGGAACTCTTTTGGAGCTCGAGTATTTTGACTAGAAGATGAAGGAGTGGAATTGCCAGATACTCCTCGCCCTTTGCATTGAGATACTCCAGGCTTGCCTGAAGGTCTTGTAGCCAGTTCTCAATGTTATCAATGCGATCAGCGAGAGCATCCCACGAAGGACTGGAGTGGACAAGAGACTCCCACGTGCCGAAACACTGTTGAAAGGTCGCTACCGGAGGAGACGCTTGCAACATCGAAGACTTGAGGCTATTAAGCGCTTTCAGATGGCCTTCGTAGTCCTTCAAGCCTCTGTCATGAGAGCCTGCCACTCGCACGTCTTTGTCGTAGACTGTATGTGGTGTGACCAGCTGCTCAGATATAATTTGTGGGTCATGCTGGGAAAGCTCGACAAGCGCAATAGATAGTCTGAGGCGTCGGATGGGGTACAAGCCCAGGGTATAGATTTCTTGAAGTCGTTCCACCAACATGCACAGTGGGTTATTGAGATTCGAATCCCAGTGTCGATTTTTAGACAGCGTGCGCAAGTAGAAGCTGAGCTGTAACTCCAACAAGGCTCCTCTCGTACCTGGATCGAGCTCATTATCGTCGTAAAAAGCCACTTCTGCCGGTAGTCGTATCCCCGATTTCATAAACGAATGATGGTATGCCTTTAAGACCCTGACTAGGATGGTGAACGGTCCATTGTTGCTGAAGATCCTGCAAAGAGAGGAAGTCGCCGCTAGGTCGGAGAGCTCTTGGACCGTGTTCGCACTCAGATGGCACTGGATACATTGCCTGAAAGCACGACGAGCTTTGTCGATATTGTTCAGATCTTCCAGAGTCTCGCCGAGTTGCTCAAGCTTCGTGGACAAAAGCGCACTCTCTTTCTCGGATGAAGATCTTGACTCCATTAGATCGATCGACCTTTGCATGGCTGTGGTGAGATGTTCCGGGTCCAGGTGCGCTCTCCTCAGCTGAAGGTACAGAGCCCAATATGCGTTGGAGAGTTTCACCGTGTAGACACCGATGAGAGCGGTATCCTCAGCACCGCGAAACGTATCATTCTCAAAATCTTGCTCAAATCGACGCATGATATGCGTGCATTCTTGCAAGAGATTATCCAACTCCTTCCATTCTTCGTGTGTCTTTGTAGGTTGCTTGCAACATGCAACCACCGAATCAACAATACTCTTCGTGCACTTCCAAGCAACAGCCATTCGATCAACATGTCGAGTCCGCGACTTGGTGTCAGCATCGATTGGAAGCGCGGTACCAACGAATCTCGCTGAAAAATGTACACTTGCCGAGACGATGGGCACCGCCTGTTGATCCACAGAAGGGTTACCGGAATAATCGTTGGGTGCTGAGAGATTTGTGACAAGAAGTCTAGTTGCCGTGCGCCTCAAAGCGTTCACTTCGGCAAAAAGGATTTCAAGATCTGTTGCAGAGCCCCCTAAGCTTCCGTTGAAGGTGTTCAGTGCGTTGGTGAGAATTTGCTCTAGTCCACTCTTTTTGTCGCCATTCAAGTATGCTTCTAACGAGATCGAAGCTACCCGTATGGTCCGCGCTGCTTGTTTTGCCGCAGACGCGCTCGAAGCAGTTGACGTACCTGACGATCCTAGCCATCGCAGGGCCTCGTCAGATAGTCCAGCAGCCTGGGCAAGAGAAGAGAGAGTCTTGCTGATTAATGTAGAGGGAGCAGCAGCATTTGTCGATATAGCAGCGTCGGTGGAACGTCCCGTCAAGTCGGCATACAGAGTCTCGGCCAATCTATACTTCTTGTTTGGTGGGAGTTGCGATCGGCGAGCAAAAGCTACTATGCATTTCGCGAAGGGCTCCGAGAGCTCCTGGTCCTCATTGCCATGGTGCTTGACTAGGCTCCACCATCTAGTCCGAATCTTGAAGGCTAGATGCTGCAGTAGAAGCACTGTTTCTGTAGATGGCTGAAGAGTGCTTGCGTCGTCTGTGGTGGATATACTGGGGCATAGGGATAGAATCGTTTGTGCTAGTGATTCCAGTTGTCTCGCTGCTTTTGCGTGGCCATTCGAAGCCTTGGCACTTTGCCAAAGCAGGTTAGCAGGCGAGGAGGGATTGGACAGCTTCAGGTGCTCCCAGGTGGCTTCGACGGTGCGTGGTCTCCTCAGCTTCGCGATGATGCGCAGCGTTTGTGTTTGGAGGTTTGCGACGAGAGGCACAGCAGCGCTCCCTGGATCCATGGGCGGGAAACCGAGCAGCGACGCTAGGCTTTCCTTCTCCGCGGCCGCAGCACGCGAGGCACCTGGCTTGATTTCTTGATTTCCAACATCGAGTCCCAAGTATCTGTCCAACTTCTTCTTCAGCGCTCTCAGCTCTTTGACTGCCAAGCCGTCTAGACCCAATGCAACGAGCTTGCCGATGAGAACCAGGACCCCGTTCTCATACTGCAGTGCTTGCGAGTCCTTGCCGAGCACCTTCCTCGCTTCTGATGTACCCAAATATGCAAATGCTATCCTTGCGCACTCGGCCGCGGCAACGAGGCCGGCATCGGGGCCTGGGGAGAGGAAGGAGGAGTACGAAGATGACCGCCGCGGTGCGGGTTTTTGGGGCGAATTGTTGATCTGCGAGACAGATCGCTCCCGAAGAGGCTTCTGTGACACGGACGCGGTTTTCGTATGGCCGGTTCGAGGTCGTCCAGGCTTGCGTGCGTCCTCAGTCGGTGTGGACGTGGTCTTGGACTTGGAAGGGGGCCGGGAGGCGGCGACGGGTAGTGGCTTCTTCAACGCGGCGGCGAGCGTCTGGAGCGTCTTGTTGGCGACCTCGGTTGCGAGTATGTACTTCTCCCTTGGCGCAAGCGTGCAGCGCGTCTGCTTTGCGCCGTCTACTGGGGCTGCAGCTGCTGTCGTGCCAGCTCTCCTTCGTGCCGTCGCCGGCACCTTGAGCCTCGCATTCTCCTTCTGCGGCGCCTCTTCTTCCTTTCCTAGGAGCAGCTCCTCGAGCGCCGATATGGTGGCATTCGAGCACGTCGTCGTCGATCGCAGGTCCGCTTTGATGCTATCGATGCGCATACGCGTCGTCTCGTCTTTGGTCGCCATCTATGCGGATTGGGAGGTTACGAAGGTGCACGCGACGTTTCATAGGGCTCGTAGATTATACATGATTATTAAGAAGATGGGGGCGCTGGATAGGTCTGATGTCGTGCAAGCTGCTCGGCCGTGGTCGCGAAACCGCGGCCAAACAATTCGGCGATAACAAGCTACCGCATCCGGTCTAGTGCACTGACTGCTCAACCATCACACGGGCAGGCACGTTCCATGAAAGCTTTCACGACCATGTTCCTGTTTCCTACGAACTTCACATCTTTACGTGGTATCAGTCCAGTGCCATCTACCAATGCTCTCGAAGCCTTGGTCCAGAAGCCAGATGCTGCGTCATGTAGCCGTCATATTCAGCGCAACCTTCAACTTTCGCGTTCACAAACCAGCTGACAGTCCAAGTTACACACTGTGTAAATAACGGATATGGGTGTCGATCAAAATGCCAATGCGAAGATGGAAGCAGGATACTGTAGCACGAAATCAGCACAAGATAGGGAAGCCTTCTTCTCCTACTGTGTAAACTGCCCCTGACCGTCACTCCGTTGCACACTGCCCGCACTACAACATGTCAGGGGATATTGTCTTCCAACAAAACCATGCGACAGGAAAAACCCTCCCACTTCAGTGGCAAAATAATAACCTTCACCGATATTTCCTCCTGGAAGCAATACAGCGGGCGACAGCAACGACAGAAACACCCAGCCAGTAACGGCGTGAACGGAGAGGGGGTATATGCGAACGCCGCCGTCTGTCGTCTGGAACCGCGCGTACGGGTTGGTTTTGCAGACGCCGCAATACCGCGGTTGCAGGAAATCAATATCTTTTGTTTTGCGCCGCGTACCTGCATGGAAATGGTGGCTAAGCGGTGCTTCTAGCATTCTGGAATTGTGGCACCGCGCACCGCACAGCAGTGGATATAATTTAGGTATTGCCTGGTGGATTACGCCTGTTGAAAAGGCGAGCTGATGATATAGCCTACGCAAGAGTCCAACAGTTGGAGGTACTGCAGCGTTGGGTGGGTCGGTTTTGGACAATCAGCCAATGCGTCTGCGCATACGTCCAGTCATTTCAACCTAAAAGGTAGACTGATTGTGACTCGGGCGCATCTGACTACATGCCGCATACGACTTTCTCGTAGCATGACGTAGTAGCTGTAGTTTCATCCCAGGCGAGCAAGCCAGTGTCTACAACAAGAGAGGCCGTAGTAACCGGCTTCCGTTGGGAGTACAACAAACATGGTGGTTTGCACGAGGTGGTAAAGACCCGGCCTATGAGAAGAGCGAGGCGGTAGCCGAGCCAGCGAGTGCTGACGGCCGAGAAATACCTGCCTGTGTATACTGCACACGCTATGGCAGACCTGACCTTGGAGATGCTCGGCACAGTACAAGGACAGCCGAGAAGGTTTTCTTCCCGTTGGAGGGTCATGGTGAGAACGCGGTGTGTGATGTAGTAGTGATGATGCTTAACCGACACACATATCTCTGTCGCAACCTGCAGCCAAGGTACCCAGACTCGCTTTTCGGCAACTCCACATTCCCTGACATTGGCATTAGCATCACACGTGCCGTCTAGCGGGAAGTGGATGGTGATATCTTTAACGGCGGGCGGCCGACCGGATCTGGAGTGCCGGTGCGCATTGAGGTGTGAACGCCGCCGACGTGTAGGGAGTATTCTCTGGCATTGAACATGAATCTACCATGAGACTCGGCAAACATGGAGTGAGTAAATGCGCGACTCCGATGGTTTTGTTCAAAAGACGTAGTGACGTGGTTCACTGAACGGCAGGACTTTCTCTATGGAAGTGGAAGGTGATAACCCGGATAAGGATTGCGCACAGGCGACGTCGTGGTGGAGATGAAACTTGGCCATCATACGAAGTTTCTCGTGAGTCGTCGCATACTGTGTAATAGCTGTAAGGCGCCGCTTGGCGCCAGGTTTCTACGTGACAGAAGGTGTTGTCGACCTGGAGGTTCTTGGAGACGGCTTGCAGATACGGGAGGGACATCGCTGTGAAGGTCGAGAGATTGGCTGACCGGCTAATGTTGTATCACCGTTGGATGTTGGAGGATTCGACTGCTGGCAGCATCTGTCAAAGGTTTCTGTCGAAGGTTACAGAGAGCGGTTGGAGAGGTATACTATGCCGATGATATAGCCGTTCCCAGGCATGCGATTGGTGAACTAGCAACAGTCGAAAGGGGAGGCGTTGCAGGAGTCAATCTCATCCAGCTGGATTCATGCCCTTTCGTGACGTTCTAGCTGGATTGGGGGACGAGGGCCGCTCTTGCGCCTCGGCTGCGGGGTAGGGTGGTACCTTTCACCATGTACCCCAACCTGCCAAGGCCCACCCTTCCTACGCCACCGGTCTCGACTTCAAGTATATTGAATTGTTGCTAAGGGTGAGCATCCGACGTCGGATCTGGAACGGAGCAAGGTGAGCAGTTCCAGATACGTACCTTGAGCATCTTCTTAGGGAGGCGCTCAGGTACCTCAACGGCATCAAACCAGGTTCATTCATCGCAAGACAGACGCGCTACAATGTCTGTGCATGACATCCCACCCAAGAGCCAGTTCTCCGTTCTGTAATATTGCAGCCACCTGCCCAGGTGCCGCGGTGCTATGCTCTCTTAGCCGATCCCTCCTTGGCGCTCCTTACTCGTCGCGGGCACCAGGGAGGAACTCGAAGGATTATCGACTTCAGCCGTCGTTGTGAGCATAGGTAACGGCCAACCTTCGCCGGCAGTTGTCTTCTGTTTCAAGACCCTGACTGGAAACAGAGGCAAAAGCACGTGGCGACTATGACCATGACGCTGGTGGGCAAGCGAACGCCTCCGTGGGCTTGCTCATCCAACACGAGAGGAACGTGTGCGGCGCAGTACCCGTGGAGGAACTTCTGGAAGGCATCGAGACACATTGCGTACCGGGCCTCATCCTACGCTGATTACCGCTGCCGGACGTGGCTGCGTCTGTGCCTGCCGGATTGATTGTGGTCGAGTCACTGCTGAGTGCACTGATTATAGTGTCAACATAATAAACGCGTCGGCCGCCGCACGTCCTGGCTGGAAGCCTGGTTTTCGGGAGGGCGCAAGCACTTTGGGGCCCTCCCGTCGTCCGTGAGTACGTGACGGCGACCAGGCCAGACTGGAGCCTGGGTACAGGTACGGACGGAGTACTCCAGACTACTTTGGAGGCGATAGTCGACATGCGCGCAACTGGTGTCCCAGGAAGGGCCCTGAATGTCGACCTGTCAGGCGCGGAGAACGCTCAGCAGCCGTTCGGGCCGCGCAACATGAGCATGAGGGTTGTGGTTGGCCTTTTCCAACATTCATCCCCCTGCGAACCAATAGCGTCGCGGGTTGGTTAGTAGACGGATTGTCTTCTTCGCTGCTAGCGGCGCATCTAGGACTCCCCACAATCGGCTAGCTCCCCCGCAAACGTACTACGGTAAAAAGGAGACTCCTATGTCGCGTGCCCACTGCCACGCTCTTCTCCCTGGGCGCTTTGGTCTCTCAAGGCATTCGGTCCGTACACGCTGCGGCGCAGTTCGACAACGGCGAACGGTTCATCAAAGACCAACATGGCGTCAGAGGAACAGATTGCGCAAGAGCTCCAAGCGCACGGCGACAACCCGGTGGGCACCACTCTGTGGCGTTAAGTGTCCTTGCTGACCGTAATCAGCATGCATGTAACCAAGGGGAGGCACGTGCCCCACGTGGTGGGCGCCTTTCCCTCCTGTGCCGCTTGAAACTCTTCGCGACACAGGGTCAACCACGGCCCTTGCACATTTTGCTTGCCTTTCTTCGTTCATGCGAGAGAAGCCGGGATGCCGTCGCTGAAGCCTAACCTCTCTGCGTAGCTCGCGCCGTTGGACAGGTCCTCGACTCGCGATTGCGCATGCGCATGGCTGGCTGCACACCGGCTTGGGCTGACAGGCCGACAGGGGTGGATGCTAAGATGCAGCCGTCCAAGAAGTCAAACTCTACCGTACTCATCAACCCTGCAGATGTACCGGTAGCGCCTCCAAGGTGATTAGGCGATCGTCTAGCACATGTGCAACATGCACCTGCATATCCGTTTTACCGGGTACAGCAGTTGGTTGGGCGATCCCATTCTTTTCAGCATAACATCAATAGATACAAGGAAGCCATTTCCCCTTAAGACTAGCTCGTGAGCCCTCTCAAAACTACTTCTCACATCCTGTACCCATACCCCAGAATTTGCAACATTCTCGCGGAGAATATTTCTCGCCCCGACCACTCGCTTTGTGTACCATCGCCAGCTGCGCCGGAAACTCCCCACCTACCGGACCTCACCGCCCGTCAAACAAGAGACCGTTAGCCAGCAGCATTCCGGTTGGTCTTCGCCAAAACCGCGGATCTATTCACTTGGTATCCAGACAGCCGGGGACCAGGCCGCGTTGTGAGAATAATCGAAACGCTGCCGCTTTATCCACCATGGTGTCTTGAGCACTTGAAAGCAGACTACTTCCCCCTCAGACCGTACTGAATTGAGGTCAACCGCGTTGAAACCCGATCTCTCGCAAACATGGCATTCTCTGCTATGGAAGCCCGGACGCTTGAGAAGCGGTACTTCCCAGCCCCAGACAGCTTAGATCCACTCACACCCACATTTCGGGCAGGTTTAATAGCACTCGGTGTCTTTGCTATGATTAGCTTGATTTCAGTTTCGCTCTTGCTGGGATTCATCACGCATCGATTAATATCGTGGCGGAAGCACTACAGACAATACGTCGGATACAACCAATATGTCATCCTCATCTACAACCTCCTAATAGCCGATCTTCAACAGTCGATCGCATTCTCCATATCTTTCCATTGGCTCCGGATCGACAAGATTGTGGCACCCACCGGTGCGTGTTTCATCCAGGCTTGGTTCTTGCAGATTGGGGATGTCGCAAGCGGCTTCTTCGTTCTTGCCATCGCCGTACACACGTGGATGGGCGTCGTCAAGGGTTACAAACTACCATATATGTGGTTTGTAGCGGCGATTCTGGGCATCTGGTTCTTTGCCTTGGTTCTCACGGTGCTGGGGCCAGCGATGTACCAGGAGAAATACTTTGCTCGCGCTGCAAGTTGGGTAAGATACCATCCTCGTCTGACGAGCAACTGAGACCGTTTGACTCTAACATCCACTAGTGCTGGGTATCGTCGGCGTACCAAAGCGAGCGCCTGTGGCTGCACTACCTCTGGATTTTCATTGTTGAATTCGGTACCATTATCATCTACGCACACGTCTTCTTCCACCTGCGCGGCCGCATCCGGAGCATCATGGCAAACGACACCAGCAAGCTCGAACGTGCCACCAAATTCATGGTCATGTACCCCGCCGTCTATGTCCTTCTCACCCTGCCCATTGCCGTGGGTCGCATGGTCGCCATGACAGGCACAGCCTTGCCAGACGCCTTCTTCATCGTCGCTGGCGCGCTCCTCACATCCTGCGGTTGGATCGATGCACTACTATACACCCTAACAAGACGCGTGCTCGTATCAGGAGACCTGAGCACAGGGCAATACAACCGGACCGTCACAGCAACTCTCACCAATGCGGCGCGCCCAGGCGACGACGATGTCTACGGCCTACAGTCCATCAGCAACAAAGAACACCTCACGCCGACGGCGCGCACCGTCACAATAGTCGGCGGCAGCAACCGGCTATCCCGGATCGTCGATACCCGTCGCGGCCGCAGTCAAACGACGCGCTCACGGCACGAAGAAACGCTCCACGAAGACGACAGTCCGACACGGACAGGGTCCCAAGACTCCATCATCAAGAGCACGCCCCCGGGAAACGGCATCAACATTGTCACCGAAACGAATATCCAAGTGGAAACCGCAAACGACAAGGACTTCGATGCGGGCAAAACACGGTCAAAAGACTGGGGCGATGACTATTCTCGACGCTTCTCATGAACAAAAACTAAAAAAAGTAATAACCTACACACTGGCCAGCGATTTACGAATTCTCGCTTGGGCTGCGTGTAGGGGGGTTGGGGGGTTAGGGGGGGGAAAGGAAAGTGATATAATACACTTTTTCATTCATCTACCATATTTGTTGTACAACCACCACCACCGAGAGAAAAACAAAATTCTCGAACTACCCCCTCCCCCCCCCCTATATATAATACCCCCCCCCCCCCCCCCCCCCTTGTTTTTTTCCTATTACTATCACTACCGTACCGTCGCCGCTATTATGTTTACTACAAAGAATAATTTTATATATCTGTTCCTATCCTTTTGTTTCTGTCTGTCTGTCTTTCGCGTGTACCAAAAGGAAGGAAGGAAGGGAAAACGTTAGCGTTGGCGTTTGGGGAAGGAACCGGGGGGGGAGGCGCAAAGATGTTGGATATTTATTCTCCTTTTTGGTGGTGGTGGTGGGGAAGGAGGGGGTGTAATGTAAGTTAAGTGAAAAGATACCCTGGATGTTGAATGTAAATGTGGAATCCTGTCTGTCCGTCTTTCTCTCTCTTATTCTCTCTCCTACTCACACAGTCTCTCTTACACGCAAACAAATAAATAAACAAAATCTTTTAAGAAACCATGCAATATATCGCCCGCTACTCCACCTTCCACCTTCCATTCCACCCCATAGCAACCAACCCCCAACCCAACCCCAACCCCAAATCCAAGCATCAAAGCCTAAAAACAACAAAATTACAACGTCTCCAAATCCACACAAGAACCAAAGCAAACCCACCAAGACATAAAAAATAAAAATAAATAAACTAACTAACTAACTAACTAGGTACTCGTTCTCTAGTTATATATATAACCAAAAACATAGTAAGAAACGAAAAAAACAAACCGTAAAAAACCAATGTTGGGAGATGGAGTAGTGTATGGTGAACCCCTCTAGAGCTAGCTACAATAGGTATAGCTTCTTACGTGCACGCGTGGCGCAAACACCCGCAGGACTATATAGCTCTCACGTAGCTTACCTTGTAGCAATCAATCATCTACCTCAACTCGTTGCAACGACCGTTACTTGATTCAAACTTCCCTTTGCCGTATCAACACTAATCAGTGGTTGATAAAACCACAGATCGGCAAGATATACTGCGTGCAGAGAGGTGGCCTACCCAGGTTTTACCTCTGGTAAAGAAGCGGCTTGATTGGCACTACCCGACCTACCAAGGCCTAGGTATCACCGACCAAGCGCGAAGTACAGATCCGCCTGGCAGTACT